>JAJOZX010001656.1:380000-437500 GCA_023014485.1 Bathynomus jamesi
ATTATGAGCATGGAAGAAGTGTAGTTTCAGCTCAAAGATCTTTCAAGACAAATTTTCAGATGTCAAAATCACCTTCTAAGAGCTGAAACTACACTTCTTCCATGCTCATAATATTGCTCAGTTATGAAACGCAGCTGTTCCACAGTCCATGCAGTCATCTTGAAGGGTTAGTTTTAACTAACACTTTTATTTTGTTTTGTATCTTATCTTGTCTTGTATTGTCAAAACCTATACAATCCTGTACAAACTTGTAACTATCCTCTTTCGAATGATGCGTATGATTTTATAAAAGGACTTATACTTCAAGAGTTACAGGGGTTTCTTTTGGGTCCCATTTCTCTGGATCACCCTTTATATATATATATATATATATATATATATATATTATATATATATATATTAATAATGTTTGAGTTTCCAGATTGCGATATTTATTTAATTAATGGAGATATTCTTGACAGTTGGCTTAGAATTCCGTCAGTCGGCTTAGATGGCGTAACCAGCCATTTGGTGTAGTGTATTCAAATATATATTTATTGAAGGTGCATTGTTTATATATATATATATATATTCCCATCACTCAGCTATTCTTTAATATAGTTTTTATATACCCCCAGGAAAGCATTTATTGGATAATAAAACACAACTACATCATTCTGTTTATTTACAGGAGTTAATCGAAATAATTTCATGAAATATATAGGAAATAAATATATATTAAAAAATAATATACAGCAAAAATACACACATTAAACGATATATATAAATATATACTTTCTTAAATAAAATTATTACTACAGGGGAAATCTATATACACATTTATATTAAATAATAAAATTTTAACAAATATATAGAAAATAAATATGCATTCAAAATAGTTCAGAAGAAAGCTATACACACTTTAAACGATATACATAAATATACATTAAAAAATGATAATAGCACAGGAGAAATCTATATACACATTTATGTTAAATAATAAAATTTTAACAGATATATAGAAAATAAATATACATTCAAAAATTAATATATAAACATCAAAATAGTACAGGAGAAATCTATATACACATTATGTTCTACTGCGCTTAACTAAAATACTAAACTCGCACGTGATCGAATCTACAGTTACATTGTTGCTTTGTAATATGCAATAAATACGATTTAACATTATTTCACCAATCAAGGTGTGCAGGTGCCTATATTCAATGTACTATTTTTGTGCCCACTTTACAATTGGTTGGCAAATTATCACTCTTTAAACACGGAGAGAATACAATCAAAAGGACGCACAAAGAGGGCGTCGTTAGCCACAACACCATTATTAAATTCAAGTTTATAAACACTCCTTTCCAATCGAGGGTTTATTCTTACCGATCCAAGCTTTTCACTCGTGAACTGTTCTTCACAACGCATATCGGTAGTTCATATACTCTTCTAAGTCGTAATGACAGCTGCTCATTATATAAAGAAACAATTCTTCAGGGTGAACAGTGTAGGTGAGCTCTGCCCTGCACCGCTGAAGTCCTTTGTACCAAAGTTCACGATATTTCGAAGAGTCTAAACCTTTTAAATAAGCATCTAGTTCCAGACCATTCTCGCCCTGTTCAGTCCTACACTCGGTAAACCCGTCAAGCAGAGCGGGGTATGCGTATTCAAGAACCGTATCAAAATAAAGCATATCCATAACACGTGCGTCTAATATAGGATTTAGCTTGCGGAAACCGACGATTTCAAAAATTCTGTCGAGGATGAAGCGGTTTCTCGTGGGGGCAAGAACGTTATTATTAGATGCATTCTTCCACATCAACCGTATATCAATGCATGGCTGATCAGTATTTATACACAACGTACAAACAATGGCATATGAGGCGGTATCACTTATCTGTTCTCTTCTTGTACCTACACCTGCGGGTATTTTATAACGATCCTCGCTCCACTTCTCAACTATCACGAATACTCTATTCATCTCCTCAACACTTAAATAAACAACATTACATTTACCAGAGTTTGTTTTTCTACAAGTTTCAAGTATATAGTTAATGGCACCGTTTTTACGTCTGAACACACGCAATGACTTCGTCACGGCCTCATCGTATACGGTATTGAGAATGCTGCTGAACGGAAGCTCCATTCGGTTCAAGCTCTGAGATGACTATGAGCAACCGGTGCGCGGTTTGACTTGGAGACAGGTGTTGGAAACGAATCACATGGACGAGTCATACCCAGCGTTAATATTTCGTGTACGGGTTTGTTCCAGATGAAAGAATCGTGTGAACACTTGTGCCCCATTATACTGGGCAATCAGAACTTTTCCAACACACGGGGTAATATCGGTTTTTTTTTTTATCACTCCCCAGGTTGCGCACCAGACATTTTTGTTCAGGGTGATTTTCACGAATTAAACACATTTTATTCACACTCCGGCGCACGATTTGAGAGAAATATGTGCCCATATCTATCCTTTTTCCCTAGCAAGCGACACTTGTCTCTAAATTCTATTGAAAACTCACACCTGCCTTAAGCCACAACCTCAGTGGGAACCTCGTTATGATATATATGAATGCAGTGGTAAAAGAATTTCAGACTATCGAGTATGACAAGATTTACATTCTCAGCGCAGGGTACGTGTACTCGGTATGATGTAGCATGAAATAATACCGCTTGTCACACCACTCATCAACAATACTCACTACCCATGCCCGTTGCTTCTCTTCTGCATGTTATTTCTTTCACTTCATGGTATATGCGCGCTTTTATACAGTTTAGTCCTAAACGTAGTCCATTGCATCGTTTGTGCCGCGAAATCCGGCAATGCTGTCGCCAGAATATCCATAGAGTGTTTGAACCGCTTGTTCCTCACGCTTCGCACGGTTCAATGTAGCCTTTAAAGGCTCAAAGGAGGGAGGGATAGGGAGTCTTTCAGTTTTCACCAAATCTTCCGACGCAATATCAGAGGTAGCCATCACTACTTTTCTTCTACGTGAGATTTCTTCAAATACACGTCTGAGCTCCAGGGCTTGCAGCGGTCAACTGAGCACGCAGAGGTAGAGATCTGCCCAGGGAGTAGCAAGAGCCACATGACCTTTGATCAATCATATAGGGGAGGAGCTTCGGATTTTTCCTGCACACACACACACACACACACACACACACACACACACGAGAAAATAAAACCCTAATTGAAACATGATTTGTTTAATAAACATATTCAAATATACGTAATAAATAAAATAAACATATCGCTAACAGGTAAATAGGTATGTGTATATATATATATATATATATATATATGGACAAAAATTCAAGTAGTATGGTACCCAAAGGTTACAGTATCGTTGGTGCCAGGCACCTGGTAACGTTTCCTATAGGTGTTACGACACACCTTTCGTGCCCCTAAGTTCCTTCACGCCACCCAGTTTCTGTCCCCGAAAATTGTAGGTCCCTACAGTCAGTTGGGGTGGCTGGTCACCCTCATCTTCTAAGTACACTACCTCCTTAAGCAAGTCAAAGTTAACGACCCGTCGGTTCGCCTGGTTAAGCGTGATGACCTTCGCCTTCACGATATATTTCATCTCTTCCTCTACCATCACCTGTACCCCATAAGTTTTTGGACCAATTGATACAAAGGAGTCAGCGTATGCACTATCACCATACTCATCCTTGATCTCGTCAGCCAACTTTTCGAGAAATTCCCCAATAGACGGCATGTATTCACCTTCCCTCGTTGTGAATATTACGCTATCTGTGTCTGCGTACAGGAACCTCCGCCCAAGAGAGTGCAGCAGTTCCCGAAGCCTTACGCGTGCTTATGCCGCTATGAAGCTGGCTACAGGTATGTTTGTAACATGTGAGGTATCTGTGGCCAGTTCGGTGATGTTGTACTTTATTATGTACATATTACCTACATTCACGATCTCCGTGACCTCTTTATCGGGGGCATTGGCATAATCCCACACCTCGTTATAACTATGGGCCAAATGAACATTCTCGTTGCTTGTATTCTGTGCAAATTTTCCCCAAAGACTATTTATGGACAACTTTGCACTAAAACGCTTGCCAGGGTTCTTAACAATTTGGGTCGGGTCAAATTGTATCCCTTCACGGACACGATAGCGCTGAATATACGCCGATTTTTCACCCTCGGTCTCAACCCCTTGCGGATATCTTGATGCTTCTACCTTATCCTTCAAAAATGTGTTTATATATGGAGTGAAAAGGTTGGGTAGCTTTTGAAACCTCCACACCTCATGTATCTTCAATATTCTGTAGCCATGGCGAACGGCTAGGGAGAGCTCAGAGCCTGTATATAAACTTCTGATCTTCCGATGGTTGGTTGTGTGATTACAGGTTTTTCAGGTGCTCCTACGGGGTACGGATTGTTCTTCATCACGTAGAGGTATAAAGAACAGAAGTCATAGTAATGGAGCTTCACGCCTTCCGCAGGCTGAAAGTATAAATTGAATGGGTTTGTACGCCCTCCGAACAAGCTATCGCTGCATTTGAGAAGATCCAACACCATTGAAAGTTTGATTCAGTTTATTTCTTTTCGGTACTGACCATCTGTTTCCATCCGTGCATCATACTCATGCCCCCACATGATCTTATGAGTGAACTGGGATCCTATAAGCTAATCGCAGGTGCGTGTCCATGCAAGACTGTCAGCAGGAGATCTACCGTGGATATCTCCTATGATTCCACACTCAGGACGTGGGCATCCATGGCACCAGCAACCACCGTTAAAGGAGTACATCGTAAGGTGTGTCAATTTTGGGGGTGAAATGACTAAATTGAAAATCATGTGATTTGGTAGCAATTTAATGTAATCATTTGGCATACAAAATAATATCCTTGCTTCAAAAACAATAAAAAATAACTCCTACCTACATCAATTTTAATTCAAAAATTCCATTTTTCCATAAATTTGTAACAAAATAACAAATGTGCGCAAACATCCTATCAACATTTAAAGTGGCAATAAGATATCATTCAGAGTCTTTATTTGAAAGTAACCAATGCAGTCATGTCCTTTTTGCTGCGGTTCCTTGACATCAGCATTCGGCTTGCTACTTGCGCTTTGATGTAGCCTTCTCGCCTCTCGTGACTGTAAACTTGACTAGCTGCTTCTGTGACCATTTTCACACATCTCTCCACACTCTGAGTGTGAGAAGGCCACTTTGGCACTTGCATTCGGGCCTATTTAAGTTGTGTTAAATCTTTGTTTGTTATACATGTTGTCAGTGGTGGCTCCAAAACTTCCGAACTCAAGTTAACTAATTCTGACAATTTCGTGGCATTGACGTTTATCGGAGGTACCTTCCTTGTCTGAACAGAGCAGTCTCCCAGCTGGTCATCATCAAGTGATGTTCCTCTAAGCTTTAGAATGATTTCCACAGCCTCAGTTCGCTCTTTGGTACATTGGCTGCAGAGTATTGCTTGCAAAACTGCCTCTAGCCTAGCATACCAAGCGGACCTTCTCACCACAGGTAACACGATGTCCACCACTACTTTCCTTTGGGTTCTCAGTAGCTGTAATTGAAACAAGATGTGGTTGGGCCCCTCCATCTACATTGGATTAAGTTTTACATTGAACCAGTGAGGAAGATAAAACCCAATAATAAATTCAACAATCAACATCAAATTCTGTAGCATTTTGCCCTTCAGTGCATGTTTGGAAACCCAAATCCTGCAGAAACGAATCGCTGTAGTTAACCAACGACTGTGACTTACGGGTCCAATCTCCAAGAAAGCCAGATTTTGAGGCAACTCTCCTGATCTGATTGCTTGAACAATACGATAAGCGTAAGATTGATCCGTGCTGAGGTCTTTGATAACTTCTTCAGACAACACTGGAAGGGGAGGGCCTACTTCGACCTTTGGAAATTTTGTATTTATTTCTAATTCCGTTGCTTCATCTAGCATGTTGCCAAGGGGGCCTGACCAGTTGTAGTTCCCCTGTGTGCAAATCACGTACAATCCAAACAAGCCTTCTTTCAAGTTTTTTCTCTAAATGCTTCACAACACCGCCCTGCCATCCAGTGTTCACCGCAGTTGAGTCTCCACCAACGGCCTGCAGTGAACTGTCAAGTCTTCTTTCTTGAAGCCAACATATTATTTGATCAGCAATTGCCTCTGCATGTTTCTTGCATTCTACTTCTGCTTCAGGAACAAAGTGAAACAAATAGCGGCCACCAGGTTCGGAACACACAGAGTAGTGTTCTTCTTTGATGAGATCTGGAAACTTTCTGTCCATTCCCTCTACCTCCAGGAGAACTTTTGTCTCATCTCTTCTTCCATCAAACAAAAGGCAAGAGAGACCTTCCTCCTTCAAATTTTTTTCATGCTGATCAGATATTTCCTTCATTATTTTTTCTTGTGCTCTTATCTTATTATGATCTATCACTAAGGATGTATCCTCTCGGCTGATGAGGCCTGCATCTATCCAAGCGGCAGTGGCAATCTCTGCAGTCTCTCGTAGCCCTGTATGGTGGCGAATACTGGCAAGGGCAATGTTTGAGATGTCTTTAGTGTTGTATTTCATTCTCTTCGGCGAAGGTTCAGATGGCATTTTGGAGCTATCATCTGATGTTGCCTCTTCCTGTTCATCTGAAGAGCTTTCAAAGAAGTGAGAAACCTCTTGATAGAGCTCTTCATCTCTTTGGGTGGCTTCTTCACTCTTCTTTTTCTTCCTTTCTTCCCTCTCTCGGATTTTCTCTATTTTCTTAGCAATAACAATCTGTTTTTTGGTTTCTGAATAATCTGCCGAACCAATCTGCATACTTCCTTGGCCTCCTGCATTTGTTCTCTGCGCCTTTATGAAAGCCAGCTCCAAAACAGGGATCTTCTTCTCACGATTTCAGCGACAATCAATGTGAGGGTGAGGTTCTCTTCTGCATGAGGGAGAACAATTGGCTTCAGAACACAACTCTATGGGACACTGGCAGTTAAAAATGTCAAGAAGGGTATCAAGTGTGTGCAGAGATGTATTTTTCTTTGCTAGTTTTCCTTTACCAAGTGATGTCTCAACTGCTTTCTGCCACAGCTTTGTTAATTTTAGCTCAATAGTTCTATACTGATTGAGTACAGGTGGTTTGAATAACACATTAGCTTTTTTCCACTGACGCAGAAGAGGGGGAATCATGTCCTTTATGAGCTCTTTCTCTGTGTAGTTCCTTCTATCCTTTGTATTTTATTCACGAAGGAGTAACCCTAGTCTCAGCATGTCTGGCACTGTTGGTAGTTCTGATACGGGAAGCTCCTTGCCTGTACCGACTAACAGGCTCAAGTGACATGACGACTGACCTCTTGTCTTCAATTTTAGCATCTTAGGAATATCTGAAAAGAAAGAAAAACATTTAAGTATTTTATATCAATTACGATGTTTCAAAGTTTAGTCATTCGATGTTCTAAAATTCAATAAAAAATATTTCATGGGATTACAACATAATTAGACAGAAGAATATGATAATAATAAATAATTGTAATAATCAATAATCCATATTTACAGTTAAACTGTAGTATTCGTCTAGTAGAATAACTATGAAGTAGGTACAAGAGCAATAACAGCAAACCACCGTCTATGACATCTAAGAGGCAACTGAGGAGTGAGAGTGAGGGACAGTTCTATTCATGTTGTGACTTGTACATTGTACAACAACTATATTCAATAAAATTCAATAAAAAATATTTCATGGGATTACAACATAATTAGACAGAAGAATATGATAATAATAAATAATTGTAATAATCAATAATCCATATTTACAGTTAAACTGTAGTATTCGTCTAGTAGAATAACTATGAAGTAGGTACAAGAGCAATAACAGCAAACCACCGTCTATGACATCTAAGAGGCAACTGAGGACTGAAAGTGAGGGACAGTTCTATTCATGTTGTGACTTGTACATTGTACAACTATATGACCTTGAAAACACTCCATATGCGATCAGTGGGATAATTCTGTGACAGATGAATAATTAATCAATTTATGTCTTATTACACTGGTCTGCGTCATTTTTGAGGTCAAGGTTTTTTTAGTTGTTCTTTTATAAGTTTTGCATGCTGAATTAAAAAATGTAACTCATTTTGCTCAATCAGGTCAGGTTTTTATGCTATCTCAATTTAAAAAAATTAGATAATCGTTATGAAATGAGCAAGTTTATTTTTTTAAAACAGACTTACATTTTAGCCAAGTGTTAGCCAAGCTCTATATAATAAACCGACACAACTTATTTCTAATTACGATTGTCATTACTGTTTTTCAGCATGAATAGAATGTGCAAGAATGACCCAAACAGGTTCTGCTACATCTGTGGTAAAGTCACTATGTCAGACCGGCAGTCGAACATCACACATTTTGTGAGGAAAAGTTATCACGCCTACTTTGGAGTTAAACTTGGTGACCAGGACAAAGCCTTTGCCCCTCACATATGCTGCAAAACGTGCGTTGAAAGTCTGCAGCGCTGGAGCCACAAGAAGGTAGAGTGTCTACCTTTTCGTGTCCCAATGGTGTGGAGGGAAGGAAGAGATCATACTATTGACTGTTATTTCTGTATGACAAACCTACAAGGTAAGTTAGTATGAATTTAGTATGAATTTCATTTTATACTTACAAAAATATGCCTGACAATATATGAGATATGTCTTTATCTTATCTTTATCTGTCTTTATCTGTTTCCTTTTAGGCATAAATCGAAAAAACAAGCAGCACGTAAAGTATCCAGACGTGCCATCTGCCATAAAGCCAGTGCCTCATGGACCAGAAATTCCAATTCCAACACCGCCCGACAACTTTGATTCGTCGTCCGACTCAGATGAAGAAATGGATGACGGTGACATATCTGGTACATACCAACCTACTGCCGAGACAAGTCAACCCAAACTCTTGAGCCAAGCTGAGTTGAACGATTTGACAAGAGATTTGTGCTTGTCCAAAGAATCTGCTCAGTTGCTAGGGTCACGTCTTCGCGAAAATCGTTTGTTAGCTCCAGAAACAACATTCTTCTGGTATCGCAGCCGCGAAGGAGAGTTTCGAGAATATTTCACGTTGGACGAAGAAGCTTCGCTGGTTTACTGTAACAACGCCAACGGCCTCATTGCAGCTATGGGTTTAGCGTATGACCCTACAGAATGGCGGCTCTTCATCGACTCCTCAAGCAGAAGCTTGAAAGCAGTACTACTCTACAATGGTAACAAGGTCGCGTCTGTTCCGGTGGGTCACTCGGTGCAGATTACTGAAAGTTATAGTAACATGGAGCTTTTGCTAACTGCTTTGAAGTACAAACATCACAATTGGATGATATGCGGAGACCTAAAGGTATGTTCGTGTCTACAAAAAAAAATACAAATATATATATAATATATATATATATATATATTTAGGCCCTGATATATATATATATATATATATATTTTTATAGGTTATAGCCCTAGTGCTGGGTCTACAAGGCGGCTACACCAAATACCCCTGTTTTCTCTGTCTGTGGGACAGCCGAGCAGACAAGCAACACTACGTACAACGCGACTGGCCAGCAAGACGTGGCCTGGAACCAGGTTCGCACAACGTTCTGTCACACGCTCTCGTGAATCCGCAGATGATTCTACTTCCGCCGCTGCACATCAAGCTCGGACTTATGAAGAATTTCGTCAGAGCACTCAACAAAGAAAGCCGAGCTTTCGCTTTCCTGAATCAGAAATTTCCACGTGTCAGTGAGGGCAAACTGAAAGCAGGTATTTTTGACGGCCCTCAGATCAGGGAGCTAATGAAAGATGTTCAATTCGACGAAAGTCTGGAGGACAATGAGATCAATGCCTGGCTCGCATTCAAGTCCATTGTCACGAATTTTCTGGGCAACCACCGAAGTCCAGAGTACGAACGTGTTGTCGAGGAGCTCCTGCTGAGCTTCCAGGCTCTTGGTGCACGTATGTCCATAAAGATGCATTTTCTCAGCTCGCATTTAGACTACTTTCCGGACAACTGCGGTGATGTCAGCGAGGAGCAAGGAGAGCGCTTCCACCAGGATATTCGAGTGATGGAAGAGAGGTACCAGGGCCGCTGGGATGTGTACATGCTCGCGGACTACTGCTGGTGCCTCAAGAGAGACGTTCCAGCTGTGGAACACAGACGAAAGTCTTTGAGAAAGCCCTTTCGTCCACATTAACTGTACTCGTGTACCATTTTTTATAGACTTGGTACATTTTCTGTCAATTTAAGTCCGTTTTAAAAAAATAAGCTTGCTAATTTCATAACGATTATTTTCGAATTATCTATTTTTTTTAAATTGAGATAGCATAAAACCTCACCTAATTGAGAAAAATGAGTTACAATTTTGAATTCAGCATGCAAAAATTATTAAAGAACAACTAAAAAAACCTTGACCTCAGGAAAAAAAATTTCAAACGCAGACCAGTGTTATTTAGTAAGAGTCAATTTCTGAAACTGTAAGGTAAAATTGATGTAGGTAAGGGTTATTTTATTTCATTTTGGTTGGCCAATTTCAAGTTTTGACATGAAAAGACACTATATTTTCACTACCAAAATTGATTTGAAAGAAGTTGACAAAATTGACACACTCTAGTACATAGTCTTCCCACCAGTGGTCCGGTCTTCGTTTAGGCCATCAACCCAAAAAACACGACCAATGATCTTAATGGGCATGTTTTATGTATACACCGGTTTGCTGCGGTAGGGGTATGAGCCAGTAATTAGCCTTGTGTCCATAACTCCGAATGACGGCTAAGGTGTCTTCAGGCATGAAATTGTCATTGAACACAGTAAAGCACAAGGAGGCGATTGTGGTTGCGACTTGCAGCGGATCGCAGTTGAAACGTTCTCTTTATATCCTTCTAAGGACCTGGAAAAATAATCTAAGCACGCTCATATTCATCAGCTATATTGTAAGGATTATCTTCATTAAAACTCTTGTAGTAGCAGTCAAAATCTTGACGCTCACTATCACTCATGTTGGTGTAGTTAAAGTAATGTTCGGGGGGAGGTAGTCCTACGTAATTTAAAGTTTCGCTACTGAGGAAAGTGTAAGGAGAATACCCTTTTGAAACTTCGGCGGCTACACCCATCACCTTGGGTAGCTTGGCTAGTTTACAAGGTATAAATAACAAAGTATTTTTAAACTGAACATTATCTCTTATTTGCATTTGTATGAGTTTGTTTCCCCTTTTCAAGGGATTGCCTGTAAAAATCTCCGATGTCTCGTGTTCAAGTAGTTCCTTATAACGGCAGTGTGTCAAGTTTTGCTCCGTTATGGGCAAGAATATACACATTCATTTTTTTTAACTTGTCCGCTAACTTGACAATATACTGTAGGACACAAAGAGTTTCACAGGGCTGTACTGCGCGTTCGTTTTAAAAACGTTTGTCTGTTTACCACATTTGTGACACTCATCACACTCGATTTCCTTGCACTCATCGTAGATAGTCTCTCTTCCAAGTAGATGTAGGATAACCTCTTTGGTTTCAGGGTTTGTGTAAGTTTTTATATCGTAGTGCACAGTTATATAAGGTCTATTTTTAGGCTTAACGTCTTTCATATAACACATGCTTTACTCCATCTGCCTTATATTTCACATGGCATGTAGGACAGTGAATTTCATAACATTTATGCTTGAAATTCCCCCAATTATCCATCTTATGAAACATACCACACTCACAGATTCTCATTTTCCTGCACGTGCCAATTGGCTTATGTAGCTC
Source organism: Bathynomus jamesi (assembly GCA_023014485.1). Classification (NCBI taxonomy): domain Eukaryota; kingdom Metazoa; phylum Arthropoda; class Malacostraca; order Isopoda; family Cirolanidae; genus Bathynomus; species Bathynomus jamesi. The sequence continues at coordinate 391,708 of JAJOZX010001656.1, forward strand.
AAAGCATTTATTATTGAAAAATATACGTCTGCACACATTACATTCCCTCTTTTCAGCTTCACCTACATGGCTTTCACATTTGGGGCTTTTACACTGCTCATATACCATGTGGCATTCCTTACAATGTTTCACTATATCTTCCGCAAACTCGATACACCCCTTACACAAATCATGAGGCCTTCCATATTTTCGACTTTTATCATAACTCGCGTAGAAAGTCTTTATATTACGGATGGGAAGATACGTTGTTCCTGACAATCCTAAAATAAGTAGGGGTCTTGTACGATATCTCACACAGTTTTTAAAAACATACACAGTCCTACAACGATCATCCATTCCAATTACAATTATACGAACATTCGTTTCCTGCTCTACCCTTCTCAGCTCTTCAGGACCCATATTACTCAAACTCAAGCATTCAATCTGAAGCCAGTTCACGGGCACGCTGTACAACCGAGGCAACTAAATTTTTTTGACGCGGGTATTTAGTATAGTAAACATATGGGCTAAGACTACTGCTATAAAGCCGCAATCACGCTCGGGGTTTATATGCTTTCTGTAAATACCCCGCGAATTGAAGTTAAGAGTATAAGGTGTGGCACTATGACCCACAAAAATCATCTACATCCCCGTCATCTGACCCGAACCCAAAGGACAACCTCGTCCTGACTTCAAGACCTTCGCTGTTTTGAAGGGCAAACTCCACAATACGTTCAACTACGCGTCGCAACCCGTGCTCAACAACGTTGCTATACATGGATCCAGGGTCATCCCTGACTATGTACCGATTTCTAGTCAGGGCTGGGTAGGGGTGTCGGTGCGCACCAGTTCGAATGTTAAATCTTCCTCCACAGTATTAGAAGGTGCTGCTGCTGTTGTGGACAATGTGTCTGGAATTGAACAGGAATAAGGGGACATATTTTTATTTGAGGACGGAGCTAGTGTGGGGGTTGTGACGTAATACGTAGAGTGCTGGGACTCTATTACTGGGAGTCTAACAACCGGTGCACTCCTGGCACGCTTTACACCTAAGTGGAAGGTTCTTCATCATGCCTCCGTTTTGAATTATCGCGTGGTGGTGTTACAGGTGTTGCTGGTGTTGGCTCGTCAGCGGGGTTGGAGTATGTAACCACAACTACATTGTCATCGGGGTCATCGGGTGGAGGAAGAGGAAAAACAAGACTGCAGAATATAAGGAACATCACTTACAATTATATTACATTTTGTAAATGTTCCACTTACGGGTGTGACCGGTTAGAGATGGATTCCGTAGAAAAATTCAGGTTCACGATCCCGTCCACATCTATTATATCTGGCCCTACAGGATGTGGTAAAACTGTGTTTATACTTAGAATTTTTAAAGATGAGGGGGAGATGTTCTTAAAATTTGTGCATAAAGTAATATGGTGCTACTCGACGTGCCAGTCAGTATTTAACGAGTACGAAGATGATATTTTGTTCCACAAAGGCGTATATGACGTTAATTCGTTAAAGGGGAATGAGCATACAGTCATTGTAATTGATGATCTCATGTTAGAAATGGATAAAACGTTTGCCGAGACATTTACAGTGTTGTCCCACTATCTTAACATGAGCGTGTTCTTCATCAATCAAAATCTATTTTTCAAAAATAGATACATGTGCGATGTGTCGTTAAGTTCACAATATCTAGTCATATTCGCGCAACGTAGAGATGTATCACAAACTGGGGTATCAGCCAATCAAATGTTCCCGAATCAGCATTAGGAGTTTTTGGAAGATTATAAACAAGCTACAAGTCACCGTTACGGACATTTGCTTTGTGATCTTCACCCGCGAAACACGTTTAGAGTGCTTCTAAGAACGCATATATTCTCAAACGAGCCTGAAACGGTGTATATTCCAGAATGACAAAGAGGCTAAAGAAATACCATGAATTCATAAAAATCTATCATCGACTGCCCCGGGCATTGCAACAGATGTTTGTTAAATGTATCGACTCGGACTTTTTAAAATGCATCTGTGAAATCTGTCTTAATGTTATAAAATGTAATGTACCATTGAAACCCCCTCAGGAGGCTCGCCTACGTCGTTACAAGAACATAATACGTACGCTCGCTCGTAAAAGTTAAACTGTGGGGAAGAAAAAGCGAATTATTGTAAAAAGAGGGGGATCGTTCCTCCCCATCTTTTTTCAGTTTTTGGACCTTTACTGACTAGATTAATATAATGAAGAAAGTGGTGGTGATTCCACTATAGAGTTCAAAGAGTCCAGACACGGTTCTAGAACCCCGTAAAAGCAGGCTTAAAAAAATGGAAAGCGAATTGTTAGACCTATTAACAGTGAAAAGTAACCTGATGAGAAAAGATTCTTATATCAAAAAGTTCTGCAGAAATTTCTTCATGAGTACGAAAGTTATAAGAATCCGACAGAGGTCCCCGTAGTTATTAGGCATAGCTCAGTCAACGATGAGCATGGCGACATAGGGTCTGGGATTGACGTTAGAGATGACCAACCAAAAAATAACGGTGCGTCCCCACAACATATCGAATATGTATTAAAAAGCAGTCTCCCACATACATTGAGGAATAAAGACTTAAGTCTTTATAATCTATTGAGTGAGGACCCGCAACATACAGTGGACCGATACAGGCGAGTTCATTGTTGAAGGAACAAAGGCACAGGGATCGAATATCGTCAACTTCGTCCATGTTCTGGTGAGAAAGTGGGAGAGGCCCTCGCCAGCAGGATGAAAGCATATTAAAGCAAGACTACGGCAAATAAATATCCCCAAAACATTGTTAGGAAATCTGAACAGGTTAAAAAACTTGGAACAATCCTCGCATGTGCCACAACTGAGCACGCTATCACCCCCAACGGTAGCATCTCTGAAGCGGAGAAAGAACGGCCATCCCTATCCACGTGCCTCTAAAATATGCAAACGGCTAACATATTAAGAAAACATTATTATGACATTTCTAGCCCAGCCTCCTACGGCGGTGTTGATAGACTAGACTGCACAGAGGTGTTTACAATGATGGAGTAGGGAAAAAAGATGTTGAGAGGTTTCTGCGGGAGCAGGATGCTTATACACTTCATAAGCATGTGAGAAAAAGGTTTACAACAGCCAAGACACAGCGGCATCGAATGACTCTTTTTGCCAAGCGGATTTAACAGACATGCAAAGATATTCAGTATATAATGATGGCTATCGCTACATTCTATTCATAATAGATGTATTCTGTAGATATTTGTGGCCAATTCCTCTGAAAAATAAATCGCCTGAAACAGTTGCTAAAGCCACTAAAACCCTGCTGTTGAAAGAAAACAGGATTCCAGGCTATTTTTTTACAGAAATGGGGAAAGAATTTATAGGCCGAGCTTTTCAGAACATGCTGGCAGAGTTTAATATCAGCTACTACACTAGTAATTCTATACATAAGGCCTCTTTAGCTGAAAGAGTTCAACGTACCTTAAAGGAACGCATGCAGCGTTATTTTACACATAAAAACACACAGATATATAAGCATTCTGAAATCATTGGCCTCATCATACAACCGTTCACACCATCGCGCGATTCGGACAACACCTAACGAGGTTTTAGAAAGAGGTACGCAAGCATAGCGTGAGGTGAGAAGAGATATTTGTAGAACCGTACCACACTCTGCACGTTTCAAAATCAATGATTATGTAAGGCTATCGCGTTCGGGAAATAAATTCTCGAAAGGATTGGAGGAAGAATGGACACGTGAGATTTTTAAAGTTAGGGCTATGAGACCTAAAGGTGAGATAATACTGTATTACGTTCAAGATTTGAATGGGGAAGAAATCGCAGGAGGCTTTTACCGCGACGAGTTGCAGAGAGACACTTAATTTAGGAAAAAGTGTGTTTAAAATTTAAAAAAATTTTGGCAGCAAAGGTTCAGGAAAGAGAAAAATGTACCTGGTGAAATGGCTAGGGTACCCAGAAAACTTCAACACCTATATAAAAGCTGATGCAATAATGAAGGTTAAATAGTATGCAACACGGCGCCTAATCACTTCTGTGTCGCACTACCGTCCTCTTCTTCTCTGTCTGTACATCCTAAGAACACTCTGGCCAACACTGTAGCAGAACTCCATGGGCCCATTGAATTGGATCGTGATTCGTATGAGGTGGGGATATGCGAAATTCATCTGGACACCCTTTTTTTAAATATTGATTATAAAGAACCCGTTTTTACTGTTCTTAGAGATGGTTATGAGTGTGGTAAACACGGGGTAACTCGGAATGAAACCATGAGTACCGCCCTGAGTGGGAATGCACGGTATTACACTACAGTAGTAACACTAGGCCCGGGTCTTATGGTGCGGCTGAGGATGTTGTGAGAGACTTAAACGTTGGTTTAAACGGCTTAAATCCTACGGCTGATTGAGTATACGAAATCGTAAACAAAGAAACCCCTGCACATACTCTGACCCTAAAATCACAGAATAATAGAAATATTAAAGACAAAGAACTGCTGAAAATTATAACCTAGGAGCGATAGGGAGCAGCCATCCAAAGAAATACCTTTCACGAGGCAAAACATGACTTGTCGAGCCTAATGTATCAGTTGAAATTGGAGAAATTTGGCGATAGCTATACACCGCCAGACATGTGCTATATTTACAGCAACATCGTAGAGCACCAGTTTGTTGGGGATACCCAGGCACGCCTGCTGCGCATCGCTCACATACCCAACCATAGAGGGAAGACTTGAGCATTACATATGACAAACCCCACTCTGTGAATGACGCCACTAGTGTATTGACCAATATCTCAATATATAAAAGAACAATTCAGGGAAAATGTTTTCCATTAGGCGACGGGAGCTTAACATTGAAGCTGCACTTTCGTCGCACTGAGTTATAATGCCGCGAAGACCTTTCACAGTTTATCGAGGGGAGGTACCAGCGTGGGAGTGGGCTTGGATCCATTTTTTCAACCATACTGTGTACGGCTGTCTCTTTGTTGAAGAGGGGCACCAGATACCTCTCGGGGAAAGCGTTACAATCAGGTTTTAACACGGTAGAAGACATAATGGCTGGGGCTAGACCTAAAGAAGTTCTAAATATGCACTTAAAACGTACACAGGACTAAATCATCAAAGATGCAAAGAGAAAAATGCGTGGTGGTGAGAAGAAGATGGCTGTCCGGTAGAAGAAGAAGGGGTTACCAGCACGTGACGTTAAAAGTAAAAGGACATAAAAAAAGAAGAAGCGTTCTAAGCGAATGAAATCTATGGCTGATAATTTTTTAACTGATGTAAGCTAAGGACTTTGCTGTCACGAATCATAGGCTGTTTACTACTTGTCGAGAGAGGTGGCACTATTTCTGACTCGTCATGTCACGCTTCGTCCATCCGTGTAGTTCACAATTTTGTAAATCGGAGCTGGCCCTCATTGACATGCCCCCAATTCAAGTTTCTATTGAGACAGTGAATTTATTACGATTAACCCGTTAAATATAATCAGCTCCCCGAGTGCTCTTATAGAATTCGTGATACCCAGCTCAGGCCCTTACGTTTTTTATCCAAACTGCATGCACATGTCCGCTAAACTACGTATAGCCCATTCAGATGGAACGGACTGCGATGATAAATATGTTGCATTTCCCGAAACAAACTTTGTGATGTGTATTTAAATCAGGTCAACATTTCGGCAGGAACGGGTTATTATCATCTTCGGACCTATCTTGAAATTTCCTCAACTTTCAAAAGAAGTGAAGGATACCCTTTTAACTGCCGAGGGCTATTATCAAGCTAAAGACGAAAGTAATATAAAGGACAAATTTACAAATTCTAAAAACAAGATATACGAGTGTTTTGGACGTCTGCATACAGACTTCACATTCCAGGGGAAACTGCTTATGAATGGCATCATCGACATGAAAATAAAGCTCACCCGCACGAATCCTGTATAAATCTGTGAGCTGATCAAGAAGAGGGCGCAAAACCCGTTGTGGTTCATGTTATGGAAACATACCTTCGCGTACGGCGAGTGAAACTAAGTTTACCAAAACAAATAAAAATTGAAAATAATTTACTACATGCCATATTAAAATACTCAATTAACAGAGTACAGATCAAACTATACACGGTGCCCGCAAGGTTGGCCTCGAAACAATAGAAAACATCGCCCTGTGAGTTCTACCTAAAAGGCTATTAATTGGAATTCAGGAACACGCTTCGGTGAATGAAAAATATAAAAAGGACGGCTTTATATTCGAGAATTTCGGCCTTAAAAATATAACTCTGTACGTCAATGGCGTTGCGCTGGGCGGGACAATGGATACAGGTTATTTATCAGACGCTGTGTTCCCGATTTGCTCGAGAGCTTATAGTAATCTATAGCATATTTTCGGTGCTTGTGATAAGTTTGGAAATGGCGTGACGCAGAAAGAATTCTTCGATCAATTTAGCATTTATCCATTTGACATCACTCCTGACTTATCTGCTTGTGTAAATACACACTTAAGTCCACAACAGAGTGGGAACATCTCAGTCAGATTGGAATTCGCCAAACCAATAGATGCGCCTATTAGTGTACTAGTATACCTCGAATCAGAAGCTCTAATAGAAACTGACCGCCTCAGGAGTGATGCCACTGACTTTTAAAATGGATGCGAATACACTCCAGAGAGTAATGAATAGTGAACGAATCACGCGCTCCAAATTTATTGGTGTTTGCGAAGAATGAAACATTGAAATTGACAAATACGAGAGAATGCGGTGCAATTATTGTGAACAAAGATGTTATTGGTGTTGAAGGGATTCATTGGATAGCCATCTATTTTAAAAATAGGGAAAGAATGTACTATTTTAATTCACTGGGTGTTCTTCCTTGGAGCGACTCTACTATTCTAAAATTTCTCGAACAGCTGCATATCCCCGAAATTGTCTGTAATCCTTACCGATTCCAGAGATACTTTACTAATACTTGCAGCATGTACTGCCTATCATTTCTCTTACACATGTCAAGCGGAAAGGAATTTATAAATTTTTAAAATTTATTCGACCCGTGTCACACTGAGCTGAATGATGGGTTGGTATGCAGAGAGATAAAAAACCGTTTTCCGTTTGACGCACTCGTTGTGTTGTATGATGTTTTACGCGCATATATAAAATGTAAGTTGAGTAATTGCAACAATATTGTGTAAAATATAAGATGCCTCCAATAATGTTAGTCTTGTTTTCTGTAGCTTATTTAAAATTTAATGGATGCTAATTCTGTAACTAATTTAAGTTGAATATAAAATTGTACTATTTTATAAAACATTCCTTATGTTTCTATCATTTAATAAAATGATGAACTAACACTGCGTCTTGTTCTTATCCAAAACAAAAAGAAAAAAGCTTACATTAGTTCACCAACGACCTGGCATTCGTTGGACCGAATGTGATCCAATACTTCGACCTCCGTATTCAGATCAATGTCCATGACTTCCGTTTCTTCAAAACCATCACGAAAAGATTGTATAACACGAGTCAGTTCCTAATCGGTATAGTAATGCCTAGTTAAGAATATTAATAATGATTAGAGACCGGATTTCGCCCTTTTTGCCTTTTTTATTCCCGTTTATAGATTCATAGGCTTCTTTTAGAGAAATCCATTTCGGGACTGTGGGATGTATATAATTACATGTTATAGTGCCTATAAACGCCTATTTTGACGGTTAGTGCCTAATTTTAAAATACGTGCCTATATATGGCTTTTTTAATGTTATTGTACTAAGTAAAGCAAAATAACCAGCATTTTTTTTTAAACTTGTAGGCCTAAATAGGGCAGGGGATGGAAAAACCGAGGCTAGTCCTGAGACAACCAGCACAGCCAATCAGATCACAATACGTCAGCCAAATACAGCCAATCAGATCACAATACGTCATTGTGACGCGTTCGGTCTCGATCATTTTGTTTGGTGCGTGCAACGTGGTCTTTGTTCAAATGCTTTTGCTAAATAAAATCTCATGTTTGTGCTTACGGCTTTTTTTATAAGTGAGAAAAAATGCCTAAGGACAAGACAGCCAAAAGTGTTCTGTTCAGGCAGTGGATCAAGAAGGACCCAAACTTCACTACGGATGGTAGAGTTATTTTCTGCCAACCTTGTTCCAAAGAGGTACGTTGCAACATTTTTTATTCTCTATCCAAAATAACAAACCCACTCGATGTAAACAAATGCATGCGAGGGAATTTGACCCTCCAACAATGAGTGATAATGTGAGCTTTTCCGAATTTAATAGCATCCTAAAGATAAATTGGTAAAGAGTGGTGAAAAACAAATTGTTTGAAATTATTTTAATATTAATTTAATTAGCCGAACAACCAACTTCGACGTTCGACTAATGCATTTTATAATTTAGTTACCCTAAAAATTGTAGTTTTCTGTAGTTTCTAAAAAAAAAAGATTGGTATAAGAAATTATTAAGTTAAGTTGGGTTCTTATAATGAATAGAGAATAATAGCTTTTTGTTTGTTGTTAATTTGATTTATTTTAATGCATGGCGCAGTAATTAAGTTTGTTTTTCAGTAATACTTGTCATCTTTGCAGGTAAAATGCGAGAAAAAATGCCATTTGGACCAACACAAAAATACTGCTATGCATTTGATGAACTCTAAGAAGAAAACTGCAATATGCCAGCCCTTCTTTCCAAGTCCCACAGAGTCGGATAAGTTGCAGCAGCAGTTCTATGCTGATTTGTGTGCTTCAATGGTGGCGGCAAACATACCTTTTAACAAGCTGCAAAATGCGGCATACAAAGAATTTTTAGTAAAGTACACGAAAATGAAAATTCCCGATGAATCTACTTTGAGGAGAAACTACCTCCATCCAAAATATGAATCTGTAAGTTTAAATATGTTGATTTAATTTACTTCATTTTAATTTTCATTTTACAGGTTTAAATTCATTTCACATTGATTTAAAATAATTTAATATTTTAATTTATTTTGTTTAAATTTTGAGTTTTATTTCACTTCATTTCTTTAATTTTTGTCATTTTACTGTATTAAATTTTGATTATGTCAAATGTAAAAGAATGGCTAAACGAGCGTTCTGTTGATATTACTCTTTATCAAGTTAGGCACATTGTGTGTATTTATTAACCTAAATACTACATGAAATTTCTAGGTTATTGAAGAGATCAGACAAGACGTCAATTATGCCAACTTCTGGGTGTCAGTTGACGAGACGACAGACACCTGTGGACGTCAAGTTGCCAATGTGGTGGTGGGTAAGCTCGACTGCTCCGGCCCAGGAAAACCACACCTGATCCTCTCGAGACCACTCGAGGCAACTAATAATGCCACAGTAGCTCGAGTTGTGCAGGATGCTCTCCGTAAGTGTCGATGAGTGTTATTGATATGCATTTAAAATGAGAGACAATTACATTTGAAGTTGTTAATTTTGTGCGCATATAAACTTATTTATTCATTTTTTTTAAATGCAGGAGTTCTGTGGCCAAGTGAGAACAATGATGATAAGTTTTTACTTCTTGTCACGGATGCAGCGGCATATATGTTGAAAGCAGCACAAAATCTGAAGGTTTTCTATCCGAAAATGGTGCATGTGACTTGCCTGGCTCATGCTCTCCATCGGGTGGCAGAAAACATCCGGGGACATTTTCGGAACGTAAATGCACTTGTATCGTCGGTGAAGAAGGTCTTTCTCAAGGCACCTTCACGAATTGCTGCTTTCAAGGCAGCTCTTCCAGAAACACCCTTGCCACCTCAGCCAGTTTTGACTCGATGGGGTTCCTGGCTTCAAGCTGCCATGTATTATGCTGAAAATATCAGCGAAATTGCCAAGGTACGAAACATATTCAGTTTAATTAGTACATTTTTCTACAGCCATTTCAAAAGCAGCAAAGCAAATTTCATCTTAATTCTGTTTTTTGTTGCAGGTCGTTGAGAACTTAGACGAGCATGAGGCAGTCGTGATAGGAGAAGCGAAGGAGGCCTTATCGTGTCTAACCCTTCGAGGAGACCTGGCCTACATCATGGCCAATTTCGGATGGGTGCCAGGGACCATAACCAAGCTGGAGGAGAGAGGCCTGCCGTTTGTTGAAGCAGTGGAAATAGTTCAAAATTTAAGGAAGGAGCTAAGCCAGGTTCCTGGTAACGTAGGGAAAGAAGTGGTAGCAAAATTTGAAAATGTTCTCAGACGCAATCCTGGTTGGCAAACCATAGTGAACGTTTCAACAGTGTTCAAAGGAGAGTGTCAGGAGGTTCTGGACTTTGAGCCAAGCGAATTAGCCTCTTTGAAGTTCGCACCAATTACGTCTTGCGATGTCGAAAGGTCGTTTTCTCGATATAAAAATGTATTGAGTGACAGGCGATGTCAATTTACGCCACAGAACCTTGAAACATTTTTAATCATCAATTGCCATTTCAATTTATAGTTTAGTCGAGTTTTTGTAAGAAGATAGTTTAAATGTTTGGATTTTACTTTGATGCAAATAAAATGTTTGATGGTTTTTGAGATGTTTAGTTTATTTTTTACAATAAAAATCCTGATATTCATCAGAACTGCAAATGGGTTTACTGTAAGTCAACAATAATAAGAGAAAAGTTGGAAAATAGAAATGCCAATTAAGTGCCTTTTTTAGATTTTAGCGCCTATTTAAGCGACTTTTTTAGGGCTTCTTTCGTGCCTTTTTGCCTACCTATTATTGACTTTTTAGTGCCTATCAATCCTAACTCTAATAATGATATTTCTTAAAGATTATAATGTTTTTTTATAAATGTTCAAATTACGATAAATTATTGTTTGTTTGGATTGAAATCGTATTTAATGAGAATGTTTTGGGTTGTTTATTGAAATTATAATGATTTGTAATAAATTTACTAAAGGGCACCGACAGAAATGGCTGAGTATTTCGAATTAAACTTTTAATATAGTTTTTATATAGTCGTTTGGAAAGATAAATTTAAGATGTCTGTTGTAACTTCTCAGAGATTGTAACGGTTTTAATATATTTTTGTGGGTGTTTCGGTTGGGAATGGGGGAATTGGGGGAAGAAGTGGGGGAAAACCCTCTACAAGGGTACCATAAGATCCTACATACGGGGAGTTGAATTCTAGAGGTTGTTCAGGCAGGATCACAGGTTTTTGGGGCTCTCAAAATTTTGTAAGTATAGCTTGTCAATTTAATGTAAATCGAAAATTACCAAATTCTCTCTCTCGGTGCTGTTTTATATATTAACTTTCGACCTCGCCCGCCCTAACCGCCTGTAAATGTAAATTAATTTAGTATTTTAATAAAAACTAAAATAAGCCTACCGGTGCGTTCTTTCGAAAATCCTTAAGGTTGTGTCGGTGGAAAATTCGACTGTTATAGCTGGATAGATACTTAATTACCTGTTGCATTCTTAATATATCGGCTAATGCTGAATAATTTTTAATTAAAATCCATTTGTTTCTCATCAAAAATACACACAGAGGAACATATATATATACACACACACACACGGGGCTCCAATGAACCTTAGTCCCCCGCCCATGGCCTAAACCATTAGAGGTACAGTAAAACTAAACATACCTTACAAAAGAGAATTTAATCCTGCATTTAATGAGAAACAATTAAAACTTGGTGTTCCCGCCATTGGCTTCCAAGACAGCCTGAATTCGCTTTGGGTAGCTTGCCAAAAGTGACGTGAATAGATCTTCATCGTTACGCGAATTTGCTAAAACAGTTTCAATGTGTTGCGTCATTGTATCCTTCGAAAATCGATTTGCTGCAGGTTCTTGAAACAAGAGACATTCAACCTTGTCCTTTATAACTCATCCAATGTGTTCACAGACGTTCAGGTCAGGAGAATTTCCTGGCCATTCTTCATTCCAAAGAAATCGATCTCAGGGTTCCGCAACAACTGCTGAGTGGCTAATGCCTTAAAGCAGGGGGCCTTATCGTGCAGAAGTGTGACCTGATCGACATCCATAACATTGTTTGGGTTTCTTAGAAAAGGAATGACATGCTGGGATAGAATAATATCACGAAAATACTGTCCATCCCAACTCTGACCATTTGGCTTCAGCATCCACATGAGCTTCTTTGCAGTGAACAAAACAAACACACCAACACAGTCTGGACTTTTTAATAATTCGCGATAATGTTCATTGTCATCGATTTCATCTGGTATTGTGGCCCACGCTCGATCATTTTGGTAGTTAGGCCGACGTGCTACGTAAACAAAAAATTAATCGGAGGCAGCTAAATGCATGAAATCATCCACATCCCAATCTTCAAGATAATGGGCAAACCACATTCTGTCATCGATGTTAAGTTGAGTTTTTCTTGGCTTTGGAAGTTCATGCCAAGGCTTTAAACCTTGCCTATGACGGTACAGTCGAATGATCTCACCACTAACGATCTTTCCTCTCAACACTTCGATCTCTCTAGAAAGTTTAACACAGCTGTTTTTCCGCTTACGCGTACAGTTTTCAATGATGTCCTTTGTTTCCCGAGAGAGTGGCAAATTTGGGCGACCAGATCTGGTTGTATCCATTTCACATTCGTCCAAAGTTTTATTCCAATTTCTTTTGACGAAGTCCTCACCTCTTCGCAACTTTTTGGCAACCCATGAACGTGTTATAAAGGTGGCTCCAGCATCATGAGCTTCCCGAAATGTTATTGCTCGTATGCGATCTATCACACGTTGCCTCTCCGAATCACCAATTAATTGAGAAGCCATTATATTATCACTTTGTCAGCTACAGTAATTTTAATACCTGCAATAAATAAAGAATTTTATATATTTTTATAATCACTAAAAACTATTTCGATATAAGTAAACATGTAAGCTGCAAATGGTGGGGCTGAGGTTTTTTGGAACCCCTTATATATATACACACACAGTGGACCCCCGCTTAACGATCGTAATTGGTGCAAAATAAACCATCGGTACACGAAAAAATCGTTACACGAACCCATTATAACATGTAAATGGCTTAATTGGTGCAAATTTTTCGAAAATACACTCTTGCAAGACTTAAAAACACTAATTTTCCATGTTTAAAAGGATATTTTAACAATACATGACATTCTAACAGCAAAAATGTATTATAACTTATTTTGCTGTAAATAAATAACAAAAACAATTAATAAACATAATTAAATAAAGAAATAAATTACAAAATTATTTACCTTAGGTTGGTGGAGTGTAACATGATTGAAATTCGATGGTGGTAGTCGTGGGGTTGGAGGAGAAAATTATCGTTTGGAAGGAGAATCTCCTTCCATCGTGAATTTGGAGCGATCGTTCAAAAATCGTTACACGGAAATTAATCGTTACATGGGCAATATATTCTCAATGAGACTTGATCGTAACACGATTTAATCGTAACACGAACCAATCGGTATATATATATATATGAAGAGAGGGTTACAAGGAGTTACAATAAGATAAAATGCCGAATAGGGTACCAGCATCAAATAATAAACAGGAAGCAGCTAACCTAACCGGGTCATTAACATATACTTTCATATATATATATATATATATATATATATGATACACACAGACAGTGCATGGAACAAGGAACTCTTCTGGGATAATTAAATCCACTATAGTCCGAATAAGTAATGGTAAATGACAAATACCATAGTTTTTATTTTTCCTGATGCTAGCCCGACGTGGGCAACGGGTCACTCGCAAAGAGGTCCCATAAATATAGCTTCCCTCACCAGCTATCTGCAAAGCAGACAGGATCCAGCTTTGGGACATGGATCTAGGGTTTAAAGCACCTAGCCCTGCTACATTTAGAACCTCAATATAAGCAAAAGACTCGCTCAGGTGACCATTCTGAGTTCATTCCCATCTTCAAACGGACATGTTATGTGCCTTGAAAAGTGGACGCTCAATTCTGCCAGTTGAGGTTTAAGTTTTGGGTTTTTGGCTAAAAATATAATAGTTACCCCTTTTTCTTAGATGCATTCAATCTGACGTGAAGGCAGCGAGTCTTTTGCTTATATTGAGGTTCTAAATGTAGCAGGGCTAGGTGCTTTAACCCTAGATCCATGTCCCAAAGCTGGATCCTGTCTGCTTTGCAGATAGCTGGTGAGGGAAGCTATATTTATGGGACCTCTTTGCGAGTGACCCGTTGCCCACGTCGGGCTAGCATCATGAAAAAGAAAAACTATGGTATTTGTCATTTACCATTACTTATTCGGAGTATAGTGGATTTAATTATCCCAGAAGAGTTCCTTGTTCCATGCACTGTCTGTGTGTGTCGTAAAAAACTCAGGTGACCATTCTGAGTTCATTCCCATCTTCAAACGGACATGTTATGTGCCTTGAAAAGTGGACGCTCAATTCTGCCAGTTGAGGTTTAAGTTTTGGGTTTTTGGCTAAAAATATAATAGTTACCCCTTTTTCTTTGATGCATTCAATCTGACGTGAAGGCAGCGAGTCTTTTGCTTATATTGAGGTTCTAAATGTAGCAGGGCTAGGTGCTTTAAACCCTAGATCCATGTCCCAAAGCTGGATCCTGTCTGCTTTGCAGATAGCTGGTGAGGGAAGCTATATTTATGGGACCTCTTTGCGAGTGACCCGTTGCCCACGTCGGGCTAGCATCATGAGAAAGAAAAACTATGGTATTTGTCATTTACCATTACTTATTCGGACTATAGTGGATTTAATTATCCCAGAAGAGTTCCTTGTTCCATGCACTGTCTGTGTGTATCATAAAAAACTCAGGTGACCATTCTGAGTTCATTCCCATATATATATATATATATATATATATATATATATATATATATATACGAAGAGAGAGTTAAAAGGAGTTACAATAAGAGAAAATACCGAATAAGGTACCAGGATCAATTAATAAGCATTAAGCAACTATCCTAACCAGGCTCAAAAGGAAGATTAGCTAGGTATGCTACGCTTCGTCTGCCAACGCCGGGTCTCGAACCCAGGACCGCTGGACTTTCCTACCTTTAAAGTTTTAGTAATTCTAAAAGCCTACCTGTAGAACTTTCTATAAATTTTTAAGTTAACACGTATTTATTCGATAAACAAAATTCACTCTAAATTTTTAATACCCAGGGAAACAAATGCGCAATGAAATTTCACTTTCAAAGCTCACCTTCATCGCATAATAAAAATTA
Source organism: Bathynomus jamesi (assembly GCA_023014485.1). Taxonomy (NCBI): domain Eukaryota; kingdom Metazoa; phylum Arthropoda; class Malacostraca; order Isopoda; family Cirolanidae; genus Bathynomus; species Bathynomus jamesi. Next base: position 406,818 of record JAJOZX010001656.1, read on the forward strand.
TTATGAAATACTTTTCGGTAATGTTTTCCCTAACATTATTTCACCCTAAAATTTCAAATTATTATTATTCTTATTATTATTATTATTATTATTATTATTATTATTATTTGGGAAAAGCAAAAGTTCAACGAATTGAATGAATAGAAATACCAAAACAGGACCTTTACCATAATATTAATTATTAATTATATTAATTAGTTATTACTAATGCAAATTAATCTATAATTAAAAATTGTGAATACCTGCTATTTTAATAAAACACATTACAACAAAATGTAAGAGTTGAAATTGTATTACTATATTCACACCATATATATATAATATATATATATATATATATATATATATATATATATATATATATATATATACACATACTGTATATATATATATATATATATATATACACACAGTAGCCATTAAATGTTTTGCGGGTTACGCAAACTCGTCACGAAATTTTACATTACCAGTCATACACCATCCCCGGCAACAGCAGCGCAACATAAACACATCAAATAACACTCATGAAACATACTTTTTAGTACTTTGTAGTATTTCCTTTCTTCTTATCCTCATGTAGCCTATAACGCAACGAGCCTGCAAGTTTCTGTAAATATTCTGCAGGTATCTCCTCCCACGCTTTCACTAAAACTACCCTCAACTTTGGAACCGAGCTAGTGTCAACATCCTGGAGTCGTTTTTTCATTATCGACCATAAATTTTCAATACGATTAAGGTCTGATCTATTACCAGGCCAGTCTTTAAAGTAATCCAGAGCACACAAATCAAACCACTCTTTCACTTTACATTTGTGCCAGGGAGCACCATCCTGCATGAATGTCTCTGCATTACACTTGTCAAAACATTCCTCCAGATTGTCATAAAATAAATCAAGGTACCTTTCACTGTTCATGGTAACACCTTTCTCTAAGAAAATTAAATTACCCACTTTATAATAAAAACAACACCACAGCATAAGTGAATGAGGGTGCTTTACAGTCTTCACGGTGTACCGTGAGTCGAACCTGTCTTATTTCCGGGGCCCCGTCTCACCTTCCCTCGTTTAGTACCCGACATTGTAAACACACTTTCATCTGACCACAAAATGCGCCGCACTTTCTCCAAAGGCCAGTCTTTAATTTCTATAGAAAAACTAATTCGCTTTGATTTGTGGCGGGCAGTCAAGAGAGGTTTCTTTGCTGCCTTCCTCTTTGGCAGATCGAGATCTCGTAGCGAATAACGCTGCACAGTTATTACGGACACGTTAGCCAGTAATGCAGGATAAGTTTTCTTTATTTCACGTGCTGTTTTTTGTAGGCGAGGCATTCAGCTGTCTTTTAATAACATTCAAAATCTTTTTACTACATTTACGTGGCTGCAGCGCTGAAGCCACCGTTCAACTGTTCTTTGAGCGACTCCATTCGTTTCCAAAATAGCTTTTGCACCAAAACCAGCCTTATGCAGGCCGTATATACGGCTGATAGTATCCTGAGATATAATGCGCTAAGGTGCCATGTAAAAATGAGCGATCACAACAATCTGAAAAATACGCTTGAATTTAGACACGAGCACCGGAATATCGGCCACTAAACAACTCTCCCTTTTCACGCCTGGATGAACACGGAATGACACTCTGAGCTTCGAGGTGTTGCTACGGGACCAGGCAAGATGCCAGAGTAGCTATATTTATAATTCCACGCATACGGGCTGGCTGGGAAGGGTATGAATGGAAACGTCAAATGTCTTGGCGGGTTTGCGTTACCCGCGATAACATTTGACGGCTACTGTATATATATATATATATATATATATAATATATATATATATACTTGATGAAATAACCACGAAAGAAACACAGAATGGTGCTCGAGAGCTTTCGCTTGATGACATTCTCAGGAACACTAAAATAAATAACAACTTCGCGAATAAATATAGGCCACAAAAATAAAATAGAACTACGGGTACATAAATTTTTATATTCACATCTCGACTGTAGAATCTCCTGCTGGATCAAACGGAGCATCATTGCAGATGTCAGTAACGGTTTGTGTCGAAAGGAGAGTTCTTCCATCGGCACCAGCGAAAAGTTCGAATGTAGCCCCTGCAGACGAGTCACCGACTTCAAACACCTTTGGGGAACAGCTGACTGGAGGTGTCCAAGACGAGAGAATGTGTGGTTAATCGTTGATAAAAATAACTGCTGAGGGTTCCAGCTGAAAATGCCCCCGTTTTATATGCAAGGTCCCCGATTGTAACCACCCCTCAGAAGCCCAATATTCGTTTCGCAAGTTTCATGTTGGCTGTCAGTGAATATGGGTGTGACTGTAACGTGTGAGCGAAGTTTTCCATCAAACCAGTAACCATGGATTCGCACTCATACTCCGCTTTGGGTTGCAATTGGACGGTGCGCGAATTCTGGGGCCATGTCTTTACCAAATTTGACTTATTCATTCCTCAGATTTTTTCAAAAATGGAACAGAACTGTAAGAGAGAGAGAGAGAGAGAGAGAGAGGAGAGAGAGAGAGAGAGAGAGAGAGAGAAGTTTTGTTTGGAATTTTTTTTTTTTGAGGTGGCGAACCACCCGTTCAGATTTAGGGAATCAAAATTCCCTGAAGGTGTTCACCCCGTTTAGCTTAATGACGCGGCAAATCTCTGATATGCGTTTTAACATTTGAAGATGTAAGCTTTAGCTACTATTAAAGGGAAATCTTTAATAAGTTCACGCATGATGAGAATAAAATACAGTTTCCATTCCGAACTTTTCAGAACGTATATTGAAGTGTATTTAAGGCAAAAATTTAGCATACGGTTATATATATATATATATATATATATATATACATACCATATGTCCCACAAAAAAGTACACCCAACTTTAGATTGTACTAACTCCTCCAAACATTGAGATATTTTGGATCTGTTTGTTTGATTTAATATAGCAAATTATTCTTTGTTAACGTTCAAATTTATTCATGTTTAAACGATTTAGTGTTTAAGCATCTGCTTTTAACTGAAGGGTACAACAAAATGGATTGTGCAAAATTGGTCAATGAAAAAATAATGTGTGTGCTATCGATGTAATGAAAAGACAAATACATAATAATAGATACTTTAACATAATTTTAATAAGATACAACGCAGATTTTTCTTTATTCCTTATTGCAAAAGTTATGCTTAGTTTCGTTTTCTTTCAACATGACCACCATTCCTATCGATACAAATCTGGAGTCGAGCTCTCATCTTCCCCATCACTCTTTTGATAAGATCTGGATTGTCTTTTAACAAGTTGATTTCAGCTGTGATGCGAGTCCTCAAATCATCTAAATTGATAGGTTGTGATGCAAATACTCTATTTTTCAAATGACCCCATAAAAAGTAATCACACGGGGTCAAGTCAGGGCTTCTGGGAGGCCATTCAATGTCATGGCCTGTAGCAATTACTCTTTGGTGGAAGACTTCCTGCAAGCGTTCCTTCACAATAACTCTCCTGTGAGCAGGAGCTCCGTCTTGCACCCACCAAATACGATTAAATCGGTTTCCATAAGTAATACGTATTTGTGGAAGGATTTCTCGGTCTATCATTTCTATGTAAGCTTCACCATTTAGATTACCATCGTAAAAGACTGGGCCAATTACCGCTCCATTACCGCACAGTCCTACCCAGAGAGACAGTTTTTGTCTAGAGTTATTCTTTTCGTAGATATGTATGATTGTCAGGTGGATGATTTTTTGGTGCATACTGACGGCAGATTTGTCTGTTCACTAGACCATTCATAAAAAAGGCCGCCTCATCTCCAACCACTAATTGTTCCGTGAATCTTTCTGGTTTTTCAAGAAACCACTGGGCAAATCTTAGGCGGCGAGGTAGATCTTCAATGAGTTGATGTCGAATTTCCATTCTGTATGGGTACAAATTCAAATCCTCACGAACTATTCGATGAAATGACATGCGTGAGAGTTCTGTACCATTTCGCCTGGTGGACACTTTTGGATGTCTCTCTAATAAATGCCGAACATGCTGAATGTTCTCGTCTGTTCTTGCCGTCTTCGGATGGCCTGAACGTCCTTTGTTCAAATTGAGGACCGATCCTTCTTCTTTGTATTTCCGACATTCTTCAAAATTGTATGTTTAGTTGGAGAAGCTCTATCGGGAAATTGCAGTTCGAAGGTATTCTGAACTTGTTTTAAGCTTTTAGTTTGCAGATAAGTTGTGACCATGAGAACGCGCTGCCTTCGTGTAAACTGCATGATAAGGGTTTCAAAGTTATTTATAAATTTAGTAATTCAGATTCTTCATTTATAGGTATGTATGACTCGTATCTTAGATACAAAAGTTCGAATTATTTAAAAAATATATTTACAATATCCTTCGACGTAAAAAGTAGCACATTGGTTAAAGCAAGAGGAGCTATCTGGCTGGGAGAAATGACCATTCAGCGCAACCCATTTTGCTGTACCCTTCAGTTAAAAGCAGATGCTTAAACACTAAATCGTTTAAACATGAATAAATTTGAACGTTAACAAAGAATAATTTGCTATAATAAATCAAACAAACAGATCCAAAATATCTCAATTTTTGGAGGAGTTAGTACAATCTGAAGTTGGGTGTACTTTTTTGTGGGACATATGGTATACAAAGTCGAGAAAGAGTTTTTCAGAAGTGAATTTTCAGTTTATATATAAGTAAGATTCACTTTTAATAAAAATATTAATTTATCAAACTAAATTTTGTATCTCTATTTAAATTTGTATTATTATTATACATGCCTGCGAATAAGAACTTTGTAAGAGTGGATATCTTACTAACAACTGATTTATAGAGTTCAACTACCCCAATTTCGAAAAAGATATCCATTTTTTAGCATCACGTAGAAATTTTCTGAAAAGTGGAAGGGAAAAACAGCAACATAGATAAATATTATTTATTTCAATTTGTGTTAGGCACCTAATTCGCTTTGTTATACTAATCACAAATGCAAACAACTTTAAAAAGATTCTACATTTCTTTGATGTATTTGCGAAACCAGTCATTTATAGGCACTTATAGCCAGACTCTGTACTGAACGGACGCATTTCCTGAGCTCTCTGATATTGCTTCTACTTTTGCATATTGCTAATAACTTTACTTTTGGAAAGTTCTTAATTTTATATACTTGCGTTATATTCACATTGTTATAGTTAAGTAATTGAATATTAGTGGTTTTTAGCGATTTAGAAGTTTTCATAACGTGCAGGCTTAATTTAACTTAAACTTGTAACGGTTATAAACTAATTTAACTTGCGCGATGCCGTCGCAGAAAGCGTCGTGTGTTAGGTGTCGGGTAAACCGGTGGTATACGGATTTTAAAGATTATAACGGCGGTCCTATGGCGATTACCGAGAGATCAGTTTGTTTCTTTTGCGATTTAAGGGAGGAAATAGTTGACATAAAACGCAGTGTACGTGAGGTAACGAAAAGACTTGCAACGTTTGATGAGGGCAGGGGTAGGGCTACGGTTGACGAAAGCCCAACCAATACTAACGTTGAAGACGTTAGTAATTTGAAGGGTGAGGTGCGTAACCTAGTTTCTAGTTTAGGTAGCTTATCGGGAAGGTTGGATAGAGTTGAGGAAGGGGTTAAGGTTGGTCCGAGAGTAGTAGATGGGGAGGGACTTAGAGAATTTAAGGATGGGGCTAGGCCACGTACGTTACGTGATAGGAATCCCCCCTATCGTGGTTTCGAACCCTTTCGCCCATTTGGATAGGGACGTGAACGAGAGGGAAACTATTTTAATTGGGGACTCTTTAGTGCGCCATATGGACACAGAGTTCGTTGAACGGCATCCAACCAAGACGAGGAGGGTCTGTCTCCCTGGGGCCAGGGTTGACAGAGTTAGAGACGAAGTGGATAGGATTGATGTTGCCTCCCGTCACTCGATGTTGGTGACGATGGTAGGGGGCAACGACTCGTATAGGCCCGATACGAGAGTGCCTGACCTTTTGGAGAGATATAGGGGGTTAATTAGGTCCATAAAGACAAGGTGAGGTAGGTCTTTAGTTCTAGGTATTAGCCCTAGGAACGGGTTGGGTCTTAGGATTACGTCTAAAACGATATTTTTTAATAATAAATTAGAAGAAATTTGTGCTGAGGAAATTGTACCATTCGTAAAGCTGTGGTCAGAATTCAGTGATCCTAGCCTTTTTATAAAAGATAGGGTGAATTTTAATGAAATAGGTAATGCTAGGCTAGGTAGGTTAATTGACGAAAACGTACGAAAGCTGAATAGGTCGAAGCCTTATTTAAACGTTGTGGGTCAGGGCAACGTGGGCCCGACGTGAAAAATAGTTTAAAACGCCGACCCGTGGTAAAAAATAACTTAAACGTCTTTTATTGTAACGCGCGTAGTATTAGAAATAAATTAAACGAAATTAAGGCGATAATTTATTCCGGTAACTAGATATAGTTGCTATCACTGAAACGTGGTTAAATACCGTGACTCGGGACTTGGGGAATTTGATATACCGGGTTTTAAACTCTTTACTAATGATAGGTTACATAGGATTGGTGGCGGCGTTTTGCTGTACATTCGTAATTCCCTTAGGGCTATCGATGTTAAGATAGATTTTCCGGCAGCAATTAATGCGATATGCGTTGAAGTTAGGGCGCGTAGTATTAGTTTTAATTTTGTTGTTGTTTATAGACCGATACTAGATTTTACTCACTTCTTGGTAACTTTATTGACAATCTGAATAGTATAATTGTCGGAGACTTTAACTGCCCTAATATTAATTAAGAGACTTTTACTAGTAATGAAAAGGGTTTGGGATTGATTGAGTTCATGGAAGATGATTTTTTATGACAGATGGTTACCAAACCAACGCGCGGTGACAATATTTTAGATTTGGTGATGACGAACGGCGAAAATATAGTCGAAGGTTTAGAAGTAGGCGAGAGTTTAGGATGTAGTGATCATCAGATTCATAGGTTTAAGTTTATTGATAGAAAACACTAAGGATAGTAACGTAATAGAAGTCCCTGATTTTCGTAGGGCCAATTTTGATAGTTTTGCGGATAGGATGAGTGTAGTGCGCTGGCATAACTTATTTATAGGTAATGATACATATTTGCATTGGGAGGCGTTTAAAGAAAGTTTTATGAATATTGAAAGGGAGTTTATTCCTCGTAGGACCAAGCGCGCTAGAAATCATGGTAGGCACAAGAGTTGGACGAGGGAAATAGGCGAGTTCATGAACGAGCGTAAAAGAGCGTGTAGACTTAACAAGCGCAATGGCACGGCAGCTAACTTTAATAGATATATCGAGCTTAGACGTCACATTAAAAGATCAGTTAGGAATGCATACTTATAGCTGTGGAGAGTAGACATAATCCAAAAAATTTTTTTGAATACATCAATAATCGTAAGCCGATAAAAGATAACATAGGCCCTCTAGTGGATGTTAACTGCGCTTTGGCTTATGACGCTCAGGCGATGGCGGATATTTTCAATAACTTTTTTGCGACAGTTTTTACCATAGAGGACTAGAGGACGTAAATAATGTCCACGACGTGGACGACATCGTTCCACTTAGTAGCGAGACTATTTTGGATGAAATAACTGTTTACGAGGGTGAGATTGCGCATTATATCGATAGGCTTAAAGTTGTCAAGGCTCCAGGCCCTGACGCTTTTTATCCCAGACATTTGAAAGATTTGAAGGACGTTATCGTAGGCCCCTTAACGAAGATTTTTAATCAGTCACTCGAAACGGGGATTGTTCCTGAAGACACCAAATTAGCTAACGTCACGCCTATTTTTAAAAAAGGCGACCGTGCAGTAGCTAGCAATTATAGGCCCATTAGCTTAACGTCAATTGTCGGTAAACTTTTGGAATCCGTAGTTAGGGATCGTATCATCGATCACTTAGAAAGTAGAGATTTGATTAATAGTAGTCAGCATGGGTTTCAACGCCATAGATCTTGTTTAAGTAATTTGTTAGAATTTTATAACGAAATAGTGCGCGAATACGATAAGCATAGAGCGGCTGACGTTATTTATTTAAATTTTAAAAAGGCGTTCGATACAGTTCCACATAAAAGATTAATTACGAAGGTTAAAGCGCACGGTATACGCGGTCAGGTAGCTAACTGGTTTGAGGAATAGCTTCGTGCTAGGAGACAGAGGGTCGTTGTTAATGGTAGTGAATCAGGGTGGTTGGATGTAGGTAGCGGTGTCCCACAGGGTTCAGTGTTAGGCCCATTGCTATTCGTAATTTACATTAACGAAATAGATGTAGGATTGACTAGTAACGTGTCAAAATTTCCGGACGATACTAAAATAGGCGGTAAGATTGTTAACGAAGACGAGAGGAATTGGCTCCAAGACGATGTAAATAAGATTATGGAGTGGACGGATAAGTGGCAGCTGCAATTTAACGTAGACAAATGTAAAGTTTTGCATATAGGTTCTCGTAACAATAATTACACGTGCACGATAGATGATAGAGAGCTAGCGAGCGATAATGAGATAGTAGATTTATGCGTACGCGTATACAGGGTGCACATAAAGTCAGGATCTATTTTTGTGAAGCACTTGGAAATTATATGGAATTCAATCATAAAATGATAAAGTGGTAACATGTATTAAATAATTAAGAGTAGGATTCGACGTGACGCCCATCAGTATCCCTGCACAGCTCAAATCGTTCCGCAGCATTTCTAAACACATTCTGGAGCATTTGCTGGGTTATGTTATCTGCAGCAGTTCGTATACGTGTACGTAAGTTTTCAAGACTCGTAATCTTCGTCTGATAGACGTGCGATTTGATAAAGCCCCATGCAAAGAAATCTAAAGGGGTTAAATCTGGTGATCTCGCTGGGCAAGGTCTGTTGCTTCCGCGTCCGAGCCAGCGATTTGGAAAACGTCCATTTAGATAATCCTGAACAATTTTGGCATAGTGACAAGGAGCACCATCATGTTGATAGACGACGGGGATAGGATTGTTAGTACCGTCGTCTATCAACATGATGGTGCTCCTTGTCACTATGCCAAAATTGTTCAGGATTATCTAAATAGACGTTTTCCAAATCGCTGGATCGGACGCGGAAGCAACAGACCTTGGCCAGCGAGATCACCAGATTTAACCCCTTTAGATTTCATTGCATGGGGCTTTATCAAATCGCACGTCTATCAGACGAAGATTGCGAGTCTTGAAAACTTACGTACATGTATACGAACTGCTGCAGATAACAACCCCGCAAATGCTCCAGAATGTGTTTAGAAATGCTGCGGAACGATTTGAGCTGTGCAGAGATACTGATGGGCGTCACGTCGAATCCTACTCTTAATTATTTAATAAATGTTACCACTTTATCATTTTCTGATTGAATTCCATATAATTTCAAAGTGCTTCACAAAAATAGATCCTGACTTTATGTACACCCTGTATAAGGATTTAAAAGTTAGGAACCAGTGCCTGGAGTCTTGCGCAAAAGCTAATAGGATGTTAGGCTTCATAGCGCGTAATTTCGAATTTAAGTCGAAAGATATTATATTGCCCCTTTATAAGTCCCTAGTCAGGCCTCATTTAGAATATGCCGTTCAGTTTTGGTGCCCGTATTTGCGTAAGGATATTGATAGGTTAGAAATGGTTCAGCGTCGTGCCACGAAACTAATTCCGTCATTGCGCAACAAACCTTATGAATATAGGATTAAAGAGTTAGACTTGCATTCACTCGAAACTAGGAGATTAAGGGGAGAGCTTATTGAACTTTTCAAAATCGTTAATAACATCGATAACGTAAATTTTGACAAACTGTTCACTTTCGATGATAGGAATACTCGTACTAACGGATTTAAGTTGCGTGGCAGACGTTTCATTACTAATATCGCTAAAAACTTCTTTACGTTTAAAGTAATTGATAAATGGAATAATATTCCCGCGTCAGTCGTTAACTCTACCAGCGTTAGTATGTTTAAGAACTGTTTAGATAGGCATTTTGAACATATTAACGTTGTTTAAAATAAAAAAGCAATTAGTAACAGGGACTCTGGGGGTTGTAGTCGAGGATGAGTCTGTTGACGATTAATGCCAGCTTGTGACTTGCGAGCGTGTGATGCCAGCAATAAAATTAAAAAAAAATTAGACTAACACGGACGTAGAAGTAGCTCGTAGAGTAAACTAACCCACTTTTTTTCTCTTACTTTTTTTTTTTAATCCTCTCCTTACTTGCCTGTCTGTAGTTTGCATGGTATGACAGTGAGTTAAGACTGTGTTTCCATGGTTTGTAAGCCTTCTTATTTTACTTCTTTTCATCTTTCACCCCTCTCCTATTCTCTTCGACTATTTTTCCGACCTCTCTGCAGTGGCCGGCGGATGATGATGGGGAGTCTTTCTTTCTCTTTTACTAAATGAATGTTAACCCACGAATGATAGGTTTTGCTACTTACTTAACCCCTTGTTCTCCTCTTTTAACCCCCTCCTCTTTCCTTTCTCTCGGGCTAACCTTAGAGTGGATCTTAGGGTCTTTGTTAGCCTTAGCTTCTGTAGATCTGTAGATTACTTACATATGTAATATGAAATATGACATTTTGTGAAAAATCTTAACCCAACAGGTGCAGCAGAATTAAATTATATTATAAAAATATTAATGTACGCTGTCATGCTCTGGTACGCTCAGATGCCCAGGTGTTCATACGACAGAAGCCCGGGTGAACACCTTGCAGGAAATTGTAAACCTTAATTACCTTTTAAGGAAAAATCTTTAATGAGCGGAGATTAACTCGCCCGAAAGGTGTTAGCTGTGTAAATATGAAAATTATTTAAAAAAAATTTAAAACGTAAGTTCTACAGATCTACAGAAACTAAGGCTAAGAAAGACCCTAAGATCCACTCTAAGGTTAGCCCGAGAGAAAGGAAAGAGGAGGGGGTTAAAAGAGAAGAATAAAGGGTTAAGTAAGTAGCAAAACCTATCATTCTTGGGTAAAAATTCATTCAGAAAAAGAGAAAGGAAGACTCCCCATCATCATCCGCTGGCCACTGCCGACAAGTCAGAAAAATAGTCGAAGAGAATAGGAAAGGGGTCAAAGATGAAAAGAAGTAAAATAAGAACGATAACAAACCATGCAAACACAGTCTTAACTCACTGTCATATCATGCGAACTACAGACATGCACGTAAAGAGAGTTACAGACATTCAAATACCAAAAAAAAAAAAGTAGGTAAAGTAAAACAAAAAGTGGGTTAGTTTACGCTACGAGCTACATCTACGTTCTTGTTAGTCTAATTTTTTTTTTAATAATAATTTCATTGCTGGCATCACACGCTTGCATGTCACAAGCTGGCATTGGTCGTCAACAGACTCATCCTCGATCATCACCCCCAGAGATCCTGTTGCTAATTGTTTTTTTGTTTTAAGCAACGTTAATATTTTTAAAATGCCTTTCTAAACGGTTTTTAAACATATTAACGCTGGTAGAGTTCAGGACTGACGCGGGAAGATTATTCCATTTATCAATTACTTTAAACGTAAAGAAGTTTTTAGCGATATTATCATAGTAATGAAACGTCTGCCACGCAACTTAAATCCGTTATTACGAGTATTCCTATTATCGAAAGTGAACAGTTTCTCAAAATTTACGTTATCGATTTTAGTAACGATTTTGAAAACTTCAATAAGCTCCCCCCTTAATCTCCTAGTTTCGAATGAATGCAAGTCTAACTCTTTACTCCTATGTTCGTAAGACTTGTTGCGCAATGACGGAATTAGTGTCGTGGTGCGACGCTGAACCCTTTCTAACCTATCAATATCCTCACGCAAATACGGCACCAAAACTGAACGGCATATTCTAAATGAGGCCTGAATAGGGACTTGTAAAGGGGCAATATAATATTCTTCGATTTAAATTCGAAATTAGGCGCTATGAAGCCTAACATCCTATTAGCTTTTGCGCAAGACTCCAGGCACTGGTTCCTAACTTTTAAATCCTTAGATAAGCGTACGCCTAAATCTACTTCCTCGTCAACGCTGGCTAACTCTCTATCATCCATCGTGTACGTGTAATTATTGTTACGAGAACCTATATGCAAAACTTTACATTTGTCTAAGTTAAATTGCATCTGCCACTTATCCGTCCACAATCCTATTTACAGCGTCTTGGAGCCTATTTCTATTGTCCTCGTTAACAACCTTACCGCCTAATTTAGTATCGTCCGCGAATTTTGAGTTACTAGTCGATCCTACATCTATGTCGTTAATGTAAATTACGAATAGCAATGGGACACCGCTATCTACATCCAACCACCCCGATTTACTACCATTAACAACGACCCTCTGTCTCCTAGCACGAAGCCATTCCTCTAACCAGTTAGCTACCTGACCGCGTATACCGTGCGCTTTAACCTTCTGCAATTAATCTTCTATGCGGAACTGTATCGAACGCTTTTATAAAATCTAAATAACATCAGCCGCTCTATGCCTATCGTATTCGCGCACTATTTCGTTATAAAATTCTAACAAATTAGTTAAACAAGATCTATGGCGTCGGAACCCATGCTGATTACTATTAATCAAATCTCGACTTTCTAAGTGATCGATGATACGATCCTTAGCTATGGATTCCAAAAGTTTACCAACAATTGACGTTAAGCTAATGGGCCTATAATTGCTAGGTACTGTACGGTCGCCTTTTTTAAAAATGGGTGTGACGTTAGCTAATTTGAACTCTTCAGGAATAATCCCCGTTTCGAGTGACTGATTAAAAAGCTTCGTTAAGGGGCCTACGATAACGTCTTTCAAATCTTTCAGATGTCTAGGATAAAACGCGTCAGGGCCTGAAGCCTTGCTAACTTTTAGCCTATCGATATAATGCGCAATCTCTCCTTTGTATACAGTTTTTTCATCCAAAATAGTCTCACTGCTAAATGGAACGATATTGTCCTCGTCGGGAACATTATTGACGTCTTCTACGGTAAAAACTGTCGCAAAAAAGGTATTAAAACTACCCGCCATCGCCTGAGCGTCGGAAGCCAAAGCGCCATTAGCGTCCACTAGAGGGCCTATATTATCTTTTACGGCTTACGATTGTTCACGTAATCGAAAAACTTTTTTGGATTATGTTTACTGTCCACAGCTATCAGTATCTCTAAATTACGCTTAGCATTCCTAACTGATCTTTTAACCTGACGTCGAAGCTCGAAGTCTCTATTAACGTTAACTACCGTGCCAGTGCGCTTAATAAGTCTATACGCTCTGTTACGCTTGTTTATGAACTCGCATATTTCCCTAGTCCACCACTTGGGCCTACCATGATTCCTAGCGTGCTTGGGCCTAGGAGGAATAAACTCCCTTTCGATATTCAAGAAACTATCTTTAAACGCATCCCAATGCAAGTTATCCCAGTCCACAACTCTCATCCTATCCGCAAAACTATCAAAATTGGCATACGAAAATCAGGGACTTCTATTACGTTACTATCCTCAGTGTTTTCTGTCACTAACTTAAACCTAATAATTTGATGATCACTACATCCTAATCTCTCGCCTACTTCTAAACCTTCGACTATATTTTCGCCGTTCGTCATCACCGTCTAAAATATTGTCACCGCCCGTTCTTCGGTAACCATCTGTCGTAAAAAATTATCTTCCATGAACTCAATCTCAAACCCTCATCAATACCAGTAAAAGTCTCGTAATTAACGTTAGGGCAGTTAAAGTCCCCGACAACTATACTATCCTGATTATTAATAAAGTTACCAAGAAGTGTGTAAAATCTAGTATCGGTAACGAGGGATTGAACGGGAGGTCTATAAACAACAACAAAATTGAAATTAAGACCACGCGCCCTATTTTCAGCGCATTTCGCATTAATTGCTGCCGGAAAATCTATCTTAACCTCGACAGCCCTAAGGGAATTACGAATGTACAGCAAAACGCCGCCACCAATCCTATGTAACCTATCATTAGTAAAAAGTTTAAAACCCGGTACATCAAGTTCTCCCAACAAGTCCCGAGTCATGGTATTTAACCACGTTTCAGTGATAGCAACTATATCGTAGTTACCGGAATTAATTATCGCCTTAAATTCGTTTAATGTATTTCTAATACTACGCGCGTTACAATAAAAGACGTTAAAGTTATTTTTTACCACGGGTCGGCGTTTTAAACTATTCTTCACGTCGGGCCCGCGTTTCCCAGACCCACAAGGTTTAAAGAAGGCTTCGACCTATACAGCTTTCGAACGTTTTCGTCAATTAACCTACCTAGCCTAGCATTACCTACTTCATTAAAATGCACCCCATCTTTTATAAAAAGGCTAGGATCACTGAATTCTGACCACAGCTTTACGAAGGGTACATTCTCCTCAGCACAAATCCCTTCTAATTTATTATTCAAAAATATCGTTTTTGACGTAATCCTAAGACCCAAACAGTGCCTAGCACTAAAGACCTATCTGACCTTCCCTTCAGGGACCTAATTAACCCCCTATATCTCTCCAAAAGGTCAGGCACTCTCGTATCGGGCATTTACGTGTCGTTGCCCCTTACCATCGTCACCAAGATCGAGTGACGGGAGGCAACATCAATCCTATCCACTTCGTCTCTAACTCTGTCAGCCCTGGCCCCTGGGAGACAGACCCTCCGCTTCTGGTTGGATGCCGTCCAACGAACTCTTTGTCCATATGGCGCACTAAAGAGTCCCCAATTAAAATAGTTTCCCCCTCGTTTACGTCCCTATCGAAATGAGCGAAAGGGTTCGAAACCTCGATAAGGGGGGATTCCTACCACCTAACGTACGTGGCCTAGCTCCACCCTTAACTTCTCTAAATCCCTCCCCATCTACTACTCTTGGACCAACCTTAACCCCTTCCTCAACTCTATCCAACCTTCCCGATAAGCTACCTAAACTAGAAACTAGGTTACGCACCTCACCCTTCAAATTACTAACGTCTTCAACGTTAGTATTGGTTCGGCTTTCGTCAACTGTAGCCCTACCCCTGCCCTCATCAAGCGTTGCAAGTCTTTCCGTTACCTCATGTACACTACGTTTTATGTCAACTATTTCCTATCTTAAATCGCAAAAGAAAGAAACTGATCTCTTGGTAATTGCCATAGGACCACCGGTATAATTCTTAAAATCTGTATAACACCGATTTACCCCACACCTAACACACGACGCTTTCTGCGACGGCATCGCGCAAGTTAAATTAGTTTATAACCGTCACAAGTTTAAGTTCAATTAAGCCGGCACGCTATGAAAACTTCTAAATCGCTAAAAACCACTAATATTCAATTACTTAACTATAACAATGTGAATATAACGCAAGTATATAAAATTAAGAACTTTCCAAAAGTAAAGTAATTGGCAATATCCAAAAGTAGAAGCGATATCAGAGAGCTCTGGAAATGGTTGAGAGATCGAAGGATTATTCTTCAAAGCTATTAAAATCTTTGTTGTATAAGTTATGAAATTTTCAGAAATGGGAGAAATAGAAAAGAAAATTTGTAGTTTCAGAGCAAAACTTTACGTTCTCTAGGTTCTGCGAAGGATTATCGGCTGGGTACGTCAGATTAGAGCCAAAACACCTGCGTGGTAGGGTGACAGGTAAAACAGGAGTTTCAAATTCGTTATCCCGAAAAAATTTAGAAATATATATTTTTAAAATCTGAATAGCGACTAATTATAGATATGTGCCTTTAGGGAATATATATATATATATATATATATAGTCGTATGAGCATTTACAGGGTGTCGATTCGAGAAAATATTCGAATAATTATTCTTGATAATAAATAATAATGTATATACCTTTTAATAATAGGAGTTCTATGAACGTTATATATATATATATATATATATATATATATATGTGTGTGTATGTATATATATTAGGGTGGTCCAAAAACAAGGGTAAAAAATTAAACCAAGAAATTTAATCGGGGTACCCTGCAAAAACGTTTTGTTTGATAAGAAAATAATACAGTAAAAATTTCACAACAATCAAATAATATTTAGAGGTCGCTACCAAAGAAGACATTCTTTAATAATAAGAACGCGTGACAATGGTAGATGTGACGGAAGGACCAACAACGCAGGAACTCTCCCTCTCTCTGGCTCTTTGGGGTAAAACTCGAGACTATACCAAACCAGACTTTTTTGGTGTAGGAAATCGCTTCTTGTGGTCTGCTACGACCTGCAGAAGGTACTGCTTTTGTTCTTCATCAGCAGTCATCAGCCTGTTTTACTCTGACATCAATGCAACTCCTCTTTCTGCCAAATCATTGACAACTTTGAGGTGCGTGGTTACCTCCTTGGCCCTCTGGAATGCAGCATCTGATTCCCAAGATTCAGAGTTCTTCAGCAGGAAGCCGTCATCTAGCCCCAAGATTCGAAAGAATGCGCGGGTGATTGTCCGCTGAAGAAGGAACTGATCTTTTTCTCCTGAATTGCAGACGTGTCCACGACGGCCATCTTTAGTGGATCCATCTCTTGTGCTGCCTGGAGCATCTCGTGTACCATCGCAGTCTTGTCTTCCACAGTGAAAGACCCCGAGTCGTCAAATAGCGCCAGAGGGACGAGGCGCTCACTTAAGTACCAGAGATGGCCTTGAAACTTCTTGAGTGCCGCTGCCGAAATTTTTGGATGGATGCTGTGGTATCGTTGGAGCTCCTTCAACAGCCAGAGGTCTTTTGCAGGAGCAAGATGGGGCGCAGGAGCGAGGAACCAGGCCTTCAGGTGTACCTTGATGACGAAATAACATACCGCCTACAGACCCGTCTCCTGTCGCAGAGTCAGCTTGAATTGAGCCCGGAACATCCAGAGCTTCAAAGAATAGATGGCATTGGCCATCCACCTAGCGCGATGGAGATCTTGTGGAGCCCTGAAGCGGATCCCACGGGGAGGAACACCACCGAAGAAGATGATCGACAGCTCCAGGAGTTCTCGGTAGTCGTCTCTGGGCTGGTAGACCTCAAGTTGTGCCGTCGCAAACTTTATGATCTCGTCTGCCATCTCCAACAACCAGGAATTTCAGTCTGTGTCCATCGCCGTTGAGGGGATTCTTTCGTCGATTAACCTCCATTTCTGCTGGAAACGTTTGAACATCACGATATCGGGACCTGTCGACGGACACATCACTGACGTAAAGGCCGCTTCCAACACAATCTCAAAGATGTGGTGTCGACAGGGCAGATGTAAGAGTTCCTTTTTCATCTTCTGCTCCAACAGAATACAGGCTCCATGCACTCTACCTGTATTACTTGCTATCGTGTCGAAACAAATCGCCACAACACGGTCTTTTACCGACCATTCTTCAATGACCTCAATGACAGCCTCCGCCATAGACTTTCCAGTGCCAGATGGTAGCTTCGGCACGCCGAGGAGCTGCGTTGCATCGCCTCCCGATAGCAGGATTGGAAGACGGTCAACGACATCCTTCCCCATGATGTCGGTCATCATCTTGCCATCCCAATGGACGACAAGTGGCGCCCTGGGGGAGAACTTCTCTTTGATGATGGCTGCGATGTACTCACGATGCTGGATTCGATGGCGGTGAATTGAGGACCGATTGATGGTCAACTGAGAAACTTCTTGACCCAAGCTCCGAGCTGTGGATGCCAGGCTGTACACGGCGTTTCTGTCAGAGACTTTAGTCCGATTGAGGGCTGCAGAGACAGTTTGATCGATTACACGCTTCCTTGGACGCTCTGGATGCTGTGCCGCCGAAGTTGATGGTCTAGATCAGGGCTTCTCAAACTTTTTTCACTTGCGACCTCTTTGAATCAGACAAATTTTTTCGCGACCCTTCACTCAATGTCATAAAAGCAATAGGTACTAACACTGTATATTTATGAAAAAAATAATATTTTCAAATGTTTCTGCGACCCCCAATAATATTTACGCGACCCCTAGTTTGAGAAGCGTGGGTCTAGATGATCCCCCGTCCTCACTGCTAGAAGATGAAGAAGCCAAAACAAATTGTTCCTCCCATTTCTCGGTCTTTTCTTCTTGAGAAAGTCGCCGTGTTTTTGCTTGTGCTAGTCGATCGTTCTTCCTCGCTTCCTTCTTTAAAAGGTTGCGATCGACTGGGCAATGGAACCAGGTCGCCCTATCTTTCGTTGCTCTTGAAGGAATAACTTATCCTCCTCGATCTTCATGATGACCATGGCGTTGCTGTGGACAATGTCGAAAAGCCAATCGAGAGAAGAACTGAATGTCTTCTCTTTCTGTTCGAGGCCCGCTGACCTCTAGGCAGAATTATTTTCATTTTTCTTCAACTTCTTCCACTCGTCGAAAATCTTAACCACTGCGTCAATTACATGCTTCCTCAGTCTTGTGTGAATGCGTGCTTTCCCCCAAAAGTCCATCAGTGCGTCTACAGTTAGAGCAGCACTTTCCCTCAGTTTTCTTCTCCGTCAAATGGTAATGAAAAAAGAAGGTTATGGCCTCTCTCTTAGTAGGAAGCTTCGCTCCCCTGAGTTCTTCACGCCGCGGACCAACCAGCCAGACATTGATATCACCTCTGGTGTTCATGCTTCATCAATAGCAACAGTAAATCAGAACCTGAGGATGAAAAAGAGTACATGATGTAGTATGCCACATGATGTATTTAATTCTATTAAGTATTAATAATTCGTCATATAGTACAATGTGCATCTAATTTAAATAATGAGAAAAAAATACTACGAGAATAAATGCTTAGAAATATTTGTATTTGATTCAGTAAATTATTTACTTATTTATTTATTTATTTATTTCACTATTTCAAGACTTTTCATATAAATTGGGCTATATTCAGTAACGGGCAAAATTCGGCACGTGGTAATTTCACAAACATGCATGACAATTAGACAGTTCATAATTTATTCATTTTAAATTGCATACATAGGTACCTATCGTAATTTCTTTTAATTAAACAAGAACAGGTAGTGTATATTCTAGTTAACAATAATTTGTCATTAATTAGCTTACCTAACTCAAATCTGATGATATACGATATCCTATGAACCGATGTTAGCACCCGCAGTATTACGTGCTCTCATGAGTCACTCACATTAACTAACGGCATTGACAAACCGAACTACAGTTGACACAAGTTTTATACATGTTATACATGTCTAAACAAGATCTCAACCATAATGTGATACATCACGAACTAGTTTTTGCAGCACTTTTGCATATGTTGACAGGAATACTATATAAAGAATATAAGAGTGAAACTTCAACACTCGGTAGCGACCTTATAATATTGGTTGATCGAGCTAAATTTTGTACTGAATTATTTCCTCATTATATGGAACGTTTTGGGGAGGTGCCGCATTTAGAAATCGGAACTTCATTTTTTGGACCAACCTAAATATATATATAATATATATATGTATATATACATACACACACACACACACACACATATATATATATATATATATATATATATATATAATTACACCAACCGCAAGGAAAAAAATATAAAATTAATTATAAAACAATGTTTAAAAAGGCTAATTAATTTCGACTGGTCACAACCAAGCCCTTTTCAAAGCCATAAACTAATTAACATATCTAAAAAAGTTATAAAACTTCCGTCATGCGGAAGAGCTAAGGTTAAAATGACTATATGAAGGCATAAACACGGACAGAGAGATGGTAGCTGTCATACGTCTGGCAGTTGGCAAAGGCAAACTATTGCCCAGATTTCAAACCTTCGGAGATTAGAAATCTATAAGTAAAAATCAATCTTGTACATCTGGCAGGCGGTCACAACCCAAAATTGCCCTAAAATATTTTAAAGTGTTGAAAATAAAGCTATCCATACTGTAGGATAACTTAATATTGGAAATGGTGTTTTCTGCCAAAATATAAAGTGCCTCGTATATTTGTCTCTGTTCCTGGTCCCTGACCTTTATGATAGGTTTAGAATCCTGAAAGTTAAAAATATGATTATGCTGTTCCCTATGCTGAACGAGGCTACTATAAATATTACCCGATCTCAGGTCACGTTTGTGGGAATTAATCCTTCTCTGAAAATCAATTGTCTCCTCGATGTATTTTTGAGGGCAGCCTCCACATGGGATTTCATAAACTACGCCAGAATTTTTGGAGGCTTTAGTAAAAGGATGACGACTGAACGAAGACAATTTATTTGGCACAACAGAGACCAACTTAATCTGCTTTGGCATGAGTGTGTGTGTGTGTGTGTGTGTGTGTGTGTGTGTGTGTGTGTACTAATAGGGAATCTATGAGCGCACATATAGTCGGGAGTGTATGTGGATGCGCTTTTAGAGCAAATGACTGCTCAAAAGTTTATATATATATATATATATATATATATATATATATATATATATATATACACTGTGCCAACTGACTGATATGCCTGGCTGGCACTGGCTTCTATGCTAACCGGCTGAAAGACACTTCTAAACCCGCTCATGCTGTAAAGAGCTCTTATTATGAACCTGGATCTCTCTCTCTCTCTTGTAGGTAAATATTTAGAGGGGATAATAGCGAGTAGGATTGTTGACCATTTGGATTCCTACAAGCTACTTGGGGACTCCAACATGGGTTTAGACGGCATAGGTCGTGTCTCACCATCATGCTCGAGTTTTTCTACGTCATGTTGAGTGAGTATGATAAGAGTAGGGCGATTGATTAGAAGGCCTTTGATAAGGTACCTCACCGCCGGCTAATGGCCGAAGTGCGCGCGCTGGGTATTGGTGGGGAAGTAGGTAGGTGGATTGGAAACTGGCGAAAAATGCCACAAAGTTAATCCCTTTCGTTAGGCATATGGGCTACAATCGACGCTTACGTGACGCGGGTTCAAAGATGTCGATTTTAGAAGCATGTTTAGTTCAAATGATAACCCAACTCGCAACAATGGTTAGAAGTTGGATTTGAAACGATTTAGGACTAGTATATGTGGGACTTACTTTAACACGTTGATAGTTTAAGATTAAAACATAAGAAAACTCTGCAGGAGTTCGCTTGCACGGTGTCTCTGTGAGCAAGGTAAATATAGAGCTATTAATATATTCTCCACTTTCCTGTAAAATTTACTTGGCTACTTTTCCAGGGTCAAGGTATTTTCTTCAACCTTTTTCCGTACCTGCCTCTGGCAGGGAGGGAGCGGAGGGTGGGGAGAGAGCCTTCTACTTTTCTATCCAGTTTTCTACTACTGCTAGGATAGTTGAAAGAAAAATAAACTTTTAATAACAGGAACAGTTCCTCGGTGGATCAGTTCAAGAAAAGGTTAGACCAAATCTTGCACACTATTTGAGTGTGTAGAAAATTTTCCCTGGCACCCGTTGCCATTGGTACCTCCTCGGTATGGGCCGCAAGGCCTTTTTAGGTACTTCTTTTTCCTTGTAACTCTCTCTCTCTCTCTTACCTTCCTAAGCTAGGTATACCACTTCAGGGAGTGAGGCCGTCCCACTTTCTCCCCCAAAGTCTCTTCTCTCTCTCTTAGGTTAGGTGGACTCCCGCATCTTGTTGCAGCTGGGGGATTCTTCTTTTTTTCTTTCTTTTTTTTGGGGTGGGGAGGGCACGCTGGGGGGAGGGGGTTGGCACTAGCACTCATTTGATCAACATTCAATTGCTCTGCATTCGTCTTATTTGCGCCCATTCTACTGGTCTCTCACTGGTTGGATGGGTGACCGTTCTCAACGTTTAGATGATGTAGTGACCCGTTATTATCATTATTAATATTAGTATTACCTAAATTTATAAAGTCCCTTCGTTTAATTACTAGTTCATACTGGTTTGTTCGCGTATACCAAACAAAGCGAAGTATTTCCGATGTTTGTTACAGTATATCTTTTCCGCCGCAAAAGAGGGCCTCATAATTAATTAAATGAATTTTTCTTGCATATTTCACTCTAGAAGTCCGGTCCCGGACCACTACGAGTGAAAATAATAATATTAAAGAAAACAGAAGTTAACCATCCCTGAATAGTGGGATAGCATCAAATGCTTTACTAATCTATTGTTGCTAATAGTGTACGTTGTGCTGGTCGTCTGGAGTTGATGCAATGCATGATGTGCTGCGTGAGGTTAGTGAGTAATGTCGTGGTTGAGTGGTGAGGTCTGAATCCATGTTGAGTAGGCGATAGTAGTATGCGTGGGTTGGTGATTTGTAAGATTAGTCTTTCTGTTACTTTGGAAGGTGGCCATAGTAAGGTAATGGGTCTATAGGAAGCTGGTTCTATTGGATTTTTGTTTGGTTTGAGTAGTGTAATAATTTTACCTTGTTTCCATATGTCAGGAATAATACAGTGTTGGTATGAATATGTGCTGATGTTTGTGAGAGCTAGTATTCCCTGTGGGCCCAAGTGTTTAAGGTGTATGTAGATATGTTGTCTAGTCTAGTAGCCTTCGAATTCTTAATGTTTTTGATGATCTTGGTGGTCTGGTCTGTATTGAAGGGTGTAATGGTCGTGTCGAGTCTGTTGGTTTTCTTTTGTCTGGTTGTTTGTCTGTCTGCGTGTTTCTGGTTGTTTTCGCTGTTTAAGTGACTTATCTTTGCGTAGTGATTAACTAGATTGTTAGCTTGTTGTGTATATGTTGGGATATTATTTTGGCTGTGACAGATAGTCGCGTGTGAGGTGTAAATGCCGCTGCTAGAGTGGGTAATGCTGTTTATAGTCTTGTATAGCCTGGATGTATCTGTGGAGTGGTTTAGTGTTGTTATGAATTCCCTAAATGTTTCTGTTTGGTTTTCTTTAAGTTTGTTGTTTATTTCTCTGTTGAGCTGTTGTATTTGCTGTTTTATGGCTTCTTTGTGTGGTGTTTGTGTGTTATGTTTGAGGTTGTTACGTTGCCTTATGAGGTGGGCTATTTCTCTATTGTAATTTGGGTTGTATTTCCTAATGTTGCCCTTGGGTATGTATTTGTTTGCATTACACTGGGCAACACGTATTTTATTGAATGATATCTGACACTTGATTCTAGGTAATTTGGGTGCGCTGAATACGAATTTCAACTCGGTTTGGCTCTATCAGGTCCTGATTCTTGTTGACAGCCTATGTGCCATTTTCCAGATTTTTCAAATTAGGACTAAAAAATTAAGTCATGTGTTAATTTTTTTTTCAAGTTTCATGAATACAAGCAGTTCAAACTACAGTAAAATTACATTATAACGATAGAAATGACTTAAAATAAAAAAACAAACAGATATGAAGCTTTCACTGTGGCAAAAATTTTCTTTTGTAAGACTTTCTAGCGTATTTGCTTGTTGATGGCAGGTCTCTTTTCAAGCACCAGCAGTAATCAGCCATCATGTGGGAATCCCAGCGGCCTTGGTACCGTTCCTCCATAATTTTATATCTTGGTGGAATCTCTCCCCTTGTTCGTCACTTACATCACCTAAATTACTTGGAAATTGGTCAAGATGGCTATTCAAAAAATGCATTTTTATGCTCATATTGCAACCTAACTCTTTGTAGTCCCTTAAAAGTTTTTTTACGATTTCTTCGTAGTTATCTGCCCTATAATTGCCTAAAAAGTTTTCTATCAAGTCCACGAATGAGAACCAGCCATTTTTTTCGCGTTCATTCATGACATTAGGAAAATTGCTGTCTTTAATCATTGTTCTTATTTGTGGACCGTCGAAAATTCCCGCCTTGATTTTTTCATAACTTAAACTTGGAAATTTTGAAGTTATGTATTTGAAACACTCGCCGTTCGTATCTAAAGCTTTTACATATTGTTTAATGAGGCCTAGTTTTATATGCAGAGGAGGAAATATGATTTTATCTCTGCTCACTAAAGGTGGATTAATTACGTTTTTTTCTCCGACAGTAAGTGATGTTCGTGCTGGCCAGATTTGTTTGAAATAATGTTCTTCCTTGGCTCTGCTGTCCCATAAGCAAAGGAAGCAGGGATATTTAGTATACCCTCCTTGTTGTCCTAGCAGAAAATTAACCATTTTTAAGTCAACACATATGATCCACTCGTGCTCCCTATATTTGATAAGATTTAAAACCTTTTCTATATGTTCATACTTTTCTTTTAATTTTGTTGAGTGCCCAATCGGTATCGAGCCGTATAGATTGCCATTATGCAACAACACACACTTAAGACTTCTTTTCGAACTGTCTAAAAACAAGCGCCAATCATTTGCATCGTAAGACTCAACCCCCATCTTCTTTAACAAACCAACTATGTCGCAGCAATATACTAAACTATCCTCTGTTCTAAAATATTTAACAAGTTCTTCTCTTTTTCTGTAAAATGAAATGTATGTGTTTGAAGTAAGCAAGTTTTTCTCTTTAAGTCTTGAAGCTAAAATTTCCGCAGCCTTTTTTGGCAAATTTAGATCCCTTACAAGATCATTCAACTCGGCCTGGTTAAACTTTTGCGGATCGTTTTGACTTTCAAATACGCTGGGGTCAAAATCGGTGTCTGACTCCTCAAAGTGCATAACAATATTTTCAGGAACATCTTCAACTAATTCTTGAGTTGGCAGACCCTTAAATTTTGGAATGGGGATCTCATTTGAATGTAGCACAGGTCGTATCGCGGTGTCGAAATTTGGGTACTCGATACAATGTTTATTTTTCTTAGTGAAGCCCGAAGTCTTGACAAAGCAAAGGTAGCAATCGGTCTCGTGGTTAGTAGGCTCTCGCCACACCTGATATGGAAAAAAAATTGTAAAGCGTTAACAAAAGCGACGAGAGACTTGTTTTTATGAATTTTATCAAAAGTTATCACCCAAACATTTAACATTTCTATGTGTTTCAACCTTATGCAATATTTGAGATTCTTATAAACTTTTCTGTAAATTTTTGTTTATGTACCTAAGTTACAATTACATTTAGGTAAGTTACAGTATACTAGTGATTAAATTACGTAGTTTTATGAAATCATAAACTTACCATCGGAACTCCAAAAGGTATTTTTGAATCCGAACCCTTCGTCCAATGTCGCAGTCTTTCAATGCATATAGTGCAGGCTTTATGTGGAGCCCACGATTTATCTTGGTCCCCCAGTTTTATGCCAAAATAAGCTAAGTAAGCTCTTTTTACGAAGCAGTTATATTTGCTCGTTGATGTGGAAGTGTAAAATTTCCACATATATAACAGAAGGAATCAGGGTTGTTTTTGCATTTGAACTTTCTAGTGCTTGATGACATATTGCTGATTATTCTGCCAATTTGTAAAGGTATTTAAAGCCCTTAATTCATATAAATTTAAGAAAATCTGAAATATAAACACAAAAATTAGTTTAAATAGGTACTTATTATGAAATAGGTACTTACAATCTATGAAATTAAACTAGAAACATGGATGAGTAGGTACAATATAAATTACGTCTAATTAAATCAACTATATTAAATCACGATGACAAAATTACTCACTAAATCATATGCCAATTCAAAATTATGTTAATGCCCAAACTTAATTAACTAACTCGACTGACTGACTGACTGATTGAATTGACTGATTAACTCTGGAAACGAGTCGCTTTTATATATTTTAGTTGTCCCTCTAGAATACTCTACAGAGAACAGGAACGCTCGAGAAAATTTTAGAATTCTATGATATTTTTAGCTTAATTTACTAATATTAAAATGGGTTAAAAATGACAAAATTAAAATATTTTTAGGGTGTTACATATAAAAATATACATAATACAACAATACCATAACAATAGGTACAAATACCTAGATAAAAACCTAGTTGCATAATGTGTAACTGCAAAAAGACAGCGAGTATTGAGAAAAAAACCTTTTTATGAATACGACGAAAGAGGAGGGGTGTTGAGCAAAATCAGGACCTGATAGAGCAAAACCGAGTAAAAGTTCGTGCTCAGCGCACCCAAATTACCTAGAACTAACTGTCAAATCTAATTCAATAGACAAAAAGTTGAAATTTGTTCCCCAGTGTTATTGATGATCTGATTGAATGTCTTGATTGTTGTATTGATGTTTATGATGGGGTGTTGTTTAATGTGATGAATTATTCTTCAGTCTGTATTTCAAACTGTTCCCAATCAGCTTTCTTGTAATTTCTGTAAGTGTGCCTAAGGCTGTTGGGGCAGAGTGTAGAACGTGTTGTAATGATGATGGGCAGGTAGTCTGATGACACTTGTTTTTCTGTTCTCCAGTGTGTATATGTTGCTAGTGAGGGGGAACAGAACGTTATGTCTGGGGAGGAGTTTGAGTATCCTGCTTGATGTGGTATGTGTGTATGTTATTCTGTGTTAAGAATGAAGAGGCTGTTTAGTTGTGTTGCTATGTTGGCGCCTCTAGTGTTGTTTTGGTTGTGCAGGTACCAATTAGTATCTTTAGCGTTGAAATCTCCTCCTAAGATGACATTAGTGAGAAAGGCCAGATTGTGTAACTGTGGATTATAATTGGCTGGCACCTGAGTTGAACTATCTGGTGTGATGTAAATGTTGATGAGTGTGGTGTGTTTTGCGCGTGTTTTAAGGTTAACTGCCTGTATATCTACCGTGTTATCTGCTTGGATTGTATTTGTAATGTTTTGGGTGGCATCAGTGTAGCTAATGCTTTTACGTATGTAAGTGATGAGTCCACCCCCGCGACCCCTAGTACGATCTTGACGGATCGCCGTGAAGTCAGGGATGGTGGGTGTTTTGTGTGTGCGTTTTAGTTTTGTTTCTTGTATAAGTGCTATGTGAATGTTTTGTTTGTGTACGAATTCCCTAAGCTGCATGATTTTGTTTGTGAGGCCATCTACGTTGTACTGTAATATGTTAATATTATGGATCTATATGTGTCTCATGGTCCTATTGTGTCTATGTCTTTGTGTATGGTGACATGTGTAAGTTGTAGTGGGGCCTGGATTAGCCTTAATGTCGCCGGAGAGTAAGAGTAGTCCGGAGAGCACGTCCGGCACGCAATTGCTCCCCGTAAATGAAAAAAATAACACCCTGGTATAGGTCCGGCCCCGGGAGCTGATCGGCACTCTGACCGTGCCACGCAACAGGCCGTCGACTGCCAATCTGGCCAACCGTAGACTGCCCGCTGCGCGAAAATTTGAGGAACTTTGGCCACCAGCGCAGTAATGTCTTCGGTTTGACGTTGCCTCTTCTTCGCGTTGACGTTCCACGTTTTTTCGTTGATGTTTACGCGCTGACGTGTCCCGCGCTGGAGGATACAGCCACTGCTAGAAGCTTCCTCGTCAGCTCTAACTTTTGGTTTTAATACTGTGTAGATTCAGTTATTACTGTGAATCTATTAAAAGAACATTCTCTGTTATTTTGTGCTTATCCTTCGTCTGCAATTTTGTGTTGCTCTCTTTGTTGGAGTTCTGAAAATGTATTGCCCGCCAGTCCGCTAAATTGCTCTAATATGGACTCTTTCAGAACGGCAGTTGAAATGATGAGCTCTAAATCTATTTCATCGAAAGAGCAAGTTTGAAGTATTCGCTTATTACTGCTAATTCGAGCAACCCACATTGTTAAGCCGCATCTTCTGAAATGAACGTTGTGGAGCAGCCTGTATCTGAAATAGCTCTCACTTGATGACCATTCACGCGAAACGATCTCCTTTTTTTCACGTTGTTCTAGCTAACTGTTCGGATTGGGTACGATTGGTCTAATGACGATTGGTCCAATACCAATTAGTCCAATACCGATTAGTCCATTTGGTATAATTGGTCTAAAGGACGATTGGTCTAATGACGATTGGTCCAATACCAATTAGTATAATTGGTCTAAAGGACGATTGGTCCAATACAGCTGAAACCCACAATTCCAGTTGAAGGTATACCAAGGACGCAAAATAAAGTAGAAGCATGGCATCGGCGTTTGGAAGTGTTAATAGGGTCTGCTCATGTAGGAATTTTCAAACTTATTAACGAATTGCAAAAAGAGCAGAATCATGTTGAAGATGAAACAGAATGCATCATTCGAGGAGAAATAAAACTAAATTAAAGCAAAAAGATATTCAACGCGAAGATAGAATTTTAACAGTGTTTTATGAAAAAGATAGTTATGGTATTGTAGATTTTCTAAGAGCTGTGGCTCATAACTTAAGATTTTAGTTCTGAATCTTAAATAACCTAATTCAATTTTAATCATTTTTAAAAACTTTTCTGTCCGTCTTATCATGTTTTCAATAAAATGTTTCATATGACCTGTGGCTCATAACTTAAGATTTTAGTTCTGAATCTTAAATAACCTAATTCAATTTTCATCTTTTTTAAAAACTTTTCTCTCTGTCTTATCAAGTTCTCAACAATGGTGTCATACGTTCTCGTTTATATGTATTACCAAGTTATATTTTATATACGTTAACGGCTGTATTAGACGAATCATTTTTAGACCAATTATACCAAATTATACCAATCGGTATTGGACCAATCGTCCTTTAGACGAATTATACCAAATGGACCAATCGGTATTAGACCAATCGTCATTAAACCAATCGTCATTAGACCAATCATCAGGAACCGAACTGTTCAGAGTATTTTTAGAAACAAATCTCAGTTTTCTGCTCAAAACGGCTCTTTCTAATTTTAAAATTGGTTGTTCAAGGAATTGTTTCGTTTTATGCGTCTTCCTCTGGAACGTTGTTTTAGTGTGCTTGGTTGGGTCACAGCGCGATGAGTACGAATTAAGACTCGGATGCGTGTAAGTATGTAAATAATTCTGAAAAACTGTCACACTATATTTCCCAAGCCTTTTTTCGTTGTGGCGGATACGTCTGACTTTCGAAATTGTTTATTTGCGAGACATTTCGCTTTTCACGGAACAAAATTAGGTAATGTGTACTTAAACATATATCACGTATAAATTTATTTCGTAAAATAGATTTTGGTTAATAAATGTGGAAAACTGAAATGATGCGAATAAAGAGTAAATGTTTCCGTCATACTTTTATTTAATTGATGTATTAAGTTGTCTGATAAAAGTGTAGCTAAATGATGTCACAAATGCCCTCATTGTATGGTATCTTCACTTCACAGAAACTAATTAGATTTTGATTGGCAGAATGACAACTACTCATTCAGGAGGTGTAAGGAATATGTATATCGAATTATTGTTAACATCAATAGATTCTTTCCACACGAAGTTGATTGCGCATATCCAGTTTGTTTAAAAAAGTCCTTATTAGTAAGAAACAAGGACTTTCAAGATTTTATTTTAAATCTACCGTACCAGGACGAACTAAACTAAATTTGTTATTAATTTGACCTGTATCATTATTTTTGGAAATGAGATTTTTATGAGTTAATATTGTGGTTGTTGTGGAAATATAACAACTATATATATTCCTGTTAACTCATGTTAATATATTGTTTTAGGAATTAAATTTAAAGTGGTCGAGGCTAAATCAATGACGTCAGACAAGTAACTGGACCAATCTGGGTCACGTACGAACATTATTCAAAGCCTCCTGCTACCGAAACAGTCCAACTTCATTTACGAACATGAATCCAAGGGCAAAAAAAACATACAAAAGAACTCCATACAAAATCTGACATTAGTTATGTATCGACCAACCATTGTTATTAACATTTGCTTCACTTTACGACAGCACATAGCAAGAATAGAGAGAGTGCGGCGATGGACTACTGAGATGATTCCTAGACTTAAGCCGGGTTTACACGGTGAGAGCTACTCGCGCGAGTAACTATCATGAGAGTAACTATCGCACTACTTGCTTCATGTCAATTTGTCAACTACCACGCTAGCTCAGAGTTACTAGCGCCGCCCACTCTCGCTCTACAGGGTGGGCCGTAAGTTTCCATACATAGGAAAAATAAACATTTTGTTATGGACAACCATTTTTATTTATATAATATGCTCTACATGGTTGCCATTGTTTTGAAAACACATTTCAATACGTGTTCCCCACTGTTGATGAACACGCATTAGCACAGTTGACGTTATGCTTGTAATGGTGTTGGTGATACGTTCCTTTAGATGATTTATGTCTCGTATCTTTTCCTGATACACCATGGCCTTCAAGTGCCCCCAAAGATAGAAATCAAGGGGGTGAGATCTGGGGATCTGGGAGGCCACTCCACAGGACCACGCCGACCAATCCAAGCATCCGGAAACTGCTGATCCAAATACCGACGCACGTGAAGACCATAATGAGGTGGAGCTCCATCTTGCTGGAAGTAAACTGGGAAGTTACCTTCCTCGTTTAGCAGGGATGGGAAAATCTCTTCTTGCAACATGTTAAGATACCTTTCGGCATTAAGATTTCCACTGACAAAAATTGGTCCAATAATTCTGTCACCCGATATCCCGGCCCACACCATCACTTTACCGGCACCTTGCATCTTCGTCGGACTCAGCCAGTTAGGGTTAGCATTACTCCAATAACGTATGTTTTGCCGATTAACCTCTCCATTGACGTAAAAATTTGCTTCATCAGTAAACAAGATCTTACGTCAAACGCATATTCTTAGGGTATCTGAAACATAAAAACAAACGTTTAATTTTTCCTATGTATGGAAACTTACGGCCCACCCTGTAGTAATTTTCTACTCTCAACAAAGTTGGTTTCTTCCAACTTTTCAGTTTACTGTCATGCGAGTTCAGACGTGGACTGTGTTTTTTTGAACTGTGTTTGGAATACTGTTTATATTTATTGTTATAATTGTTTTTGCAGAATGTCCGATAAGTGGAACACAGATCAAATTATTCTATTTTTAGAAGAATATTTAAAACATAGATGTTTGTGGGATACCAGAGAGGAGCTATATAGGAATAGAGATGCTAGGACAAGTGCGG
>JAJOZX010001656.1:440000-512500 GCA_023014485.1 Bathynomus jamesi
TTTACCATTACTTATTCGGACTATAGTGGATTTAATTTTCCCAGAAGAGTTCCTTGTTCCATGCACGGTCTGTGTTTAACATATAATGTTCTCAGGGAACCATTCTGAGTTTGTGTATACTAAACGGACGTGTTTCGTGCCTTGAAAAGTGGACGCTCAATGTCCCGGTTGAGGTTTAAGTTTTGGTTTTTTTTGGCTAAAAATACAATAGTTACCCCCTTTTTCTTTGATTTATTCAACACGACGTGAATGCAACGAGTCTTTTACTTATATAGAGGTTCTGAGTGTAGGGATCTAGGTTTGCTTTAAACCCTAGATCCACGTCCCAAAGCTGGATCCTGTCTGCTTTGCAGATAGCTGGTGAGGGAAGCTATATTTATGGGATCTCTTTGCGAGAGACCCGTTGCCCACGTCGGGCTAAAATCATGAAAAAGGAAAAAAACTATGGTATTTGTCATTTACCATTACTTATTCGGACTATAGTGGATTTAATTTTCCCAGAAGAGTTCCTTGTTCCATGCACGGTCTGTGTTTAACATATAATGTTCTCAGGGAACCATTCTGAGTTTGTGTATACTAAACGGACGTGTTTCGTGCCTTGAAAAGTGGACGCTCAATGTCCCGGTTGAGGTTTAAGTTTTGGTTTTTTTTGGCTAAAAATACAATAGTTACCCCCTTTTTCTTTGATTTATTCAACACGACGTGAATGCAACGAGTCTTTTACTTATATAGAGGTTCTGAGTGTAGGGATCTAGGTTTGCTTTAAACCCTAGATCCACGTCCCAAAGCTGGATCCTGTCTGCTTTGCAGATAGCTGGTGAGGGAAGCTATATTTATGGGATCTCTTTGCGAGAGACCCGTTGCCCACGTCGGGCTAAAATCATGAAAAAGGAAAAAAACTATGGTATTTGTCATTTACCATTACTTATTCGGACTATAGTGGATTTAATTTTCCCAGAAGAGTTCCTTGTTCCATGCACGGTCTGTGTTTAACATATAATGTTCTCAGGGAACCATTCTGAGTTTGTGTATACTAAACGGACGTGTTTCGTGCCTTGAAAAGTGGACGCTCAATGTCCCGGTTGAGGTTTAAGTTTTGGTTTTTTTTGGCTAAAAATACAATAGTTACCCCCTTTTTCTTTGATTTATTCAACACGACGTGAATGCAACGAGTCTTTTACTTATATAGAGGTTCTGAGTGTAGGGATCTAGGTTTGCTTTAAACCCTAGATCCACGTCCCAAAGCTGGATCCTGTCTGCTTTGCAGATAGCTGGTGAGGGAAGCTATATTTATGGGATCTCTTTGCGAGAGACCCGTTGCCCACGTCGGGCTAAAATCATGAAAAAGGAAAAAAACTATGGTATTTGTCATTTACCATTACTTATTCGGACTATAGTGGATTTAATTTTCCCAGAAGAGTTCCTTGTTCCATGCACGGTCTGTGTTTAACATATAATGTTCTCAGGGAACCATTCTGAGTTTGTGTATACTAAACGGACGTGTTTCGTGCCTTGAAAAGTGGACGCTCAATGTCCCGGTTGAGGTTTAAGTTTTGGTTTTTTTGGCTAAAAATACAATAGTTACCCCCTTTTTCTTTGATTTATTCAACACGACGTGAATGCAACGAGTCTTTTACTTATATAGAGGTTCTGAGTGTAGGGATCTAGGTTTGCTTTAAACCCTAGATCCACGTCCCAAAGCTGGATCCTGTCTGCTTTGCAGATAGCTGGTGAGGGAAGCTATATTTATGGGATCTCTTTGCGAGAGACCCGTTGCCCACGTCGGGCTAAAATCATGAAAAAGGAAAAAAACTATGGTATTTGTCATTTACCATTACTTATTCGGACTATAGTGGATTTAATTTTCCCAGAAGAGTTCCTTGTTCCATGCACGGTCTGTGTTTAACATATAATGTTCTCAGGGAACCATTCTGAGTTTGTGTATACTAAACGGACGTGTTTCGTGCCTTGAAAAGTGGACGCTCAATGTCCCGGTTGAGGTTTAAGTTTTGGTTTTTTTTTGGCTAAAAATACAATAGTTACCCCCTTTTTCTTTGATTTATTCAACACGACGTGAATGCAACGAGTCTTTTACTTATATAGAGGTTCTGAGTGTAGGGATCTAGGTTTGCTTTAAACCCTAGATCCACGTCCCAAAGCTGGATCCTGTCTGCTTTGCAGATAGCTGGTGAGGGAAGCTATATTTATGGGATCTCTTTGCGAGAGACCCGTTGCCCACGTCGGGCTAAAATCATGAAAAAGGAAAAAACTATGGTATTTGTCATTTACCATTACTTATTCGGACTATAGTGGATTTAATTTTCCCAGAAGAGTTCCTTGTTCCATGCACGGTCTGTGTTTAACATATATATATATATATATATATATACAATATATATATATATATATATAGTATATACACAATATATATATATATATATATTATATACTATATATATATATATATATATATATTATATATACATTTAACTGCAATGACCACGCAGTATATAAATGAATAGAAACGACGTTTCTATTCATTTATATACTGCGTGGTCATTGCAGTTAAATGCACATATTCACGATTTGCGAGGGTGCCATCTCAGGGCATTGGTTTCTGCCCTATGTAGGAGAATCTCGATTTATGATTGATCGAGGTCCGTGGTGTAATGGTAGCGCATCCAACCGGCAATTGGAAGGCCCTGGGTTCGATTCCCGGGCGGTTCGCCTCATTTTTCATTTATTCGTTATTTCTCTTCCCCGTGTGCAGAGACGCTCCTTATTTACGTCGTTTCTATTCATATATATATATATGTATATATATATATACTGTGTATATATATAGTATATACAATATATATATATATATATATATATATAGTATATACAATATATATATATATATATATATATAGATATACAATATATATATATATATATATATAGTATATATAGTATATATAGTAATGTACTCAAACTTTTTTCACTTGCGACCCCTTTGGATCAGACAAATTTTTTCGCGACCCTTCACTCAATGTCATAAAAGCAATAGGTACTAACACTGTATATTTATGAAAAAAATAATATTTTCAAATGTTTCTGCGACCCCCAATAATATTTACGCGACCCCCAGTTTGAGAAGCGTGGGTATATACAATATATATCATATATATATATATATATATGATGAATAAAACCACGAAGGGAAAAAGAAACACAAAGTGGTGCTCAAGCGCTTTCGTCTAATGACATCCTCAGGAACACTGGAGTGAAAGGAGAGTTCAAGGCAATATATAGGTTACAAAAATAAACATATATATATATATATATATATATATATATATATACTGTATATATATAGTAAGTATAGAAAAAATTGTGGGAGGAGCAAACACATTTGTATGGAAAAAAAAAAAATGACAATTTTAGCACTTTGCCCGAAAATTCAACATAAATTCAAATGGCTTGTTTCAAGCCAATTAAGCTTTGTATCAAGGATTGTAAATTCACTTTCAATGGCGAGCATTATCAACAAGTTTTTGAGATGGCCATGGGCAACCCTTTGTCGCCCCTTCTCTCCAATATTTATATGGAGTTTTTTGAAATTACTTACATTCCGAGAATCCTGGGGGTTGGCATCCCATGGTTGCGGTACGTCGATGATATTTTGTGTATCTGGCCCATGAATCGTGACCTGGATGACTTCCTACTTCAGTTAAATGACCAAGTCCCCTCCATTAAGTTTACTTTAGAAGTGGAACAAGACAACTCAATCCCGTTTTTGGATGTGCGTGTACATAGGGATAGCCCAGGTTTTAAGTTTAGTATCTACCGGAAAAACCAAACAATTTGTCCTACGTACACTTTTATTCTGGACATGACACCCCTATTAAGAAGGTCATATTTTCCTCAATGTTTCTCCGCGCTCTTAGGATCGCCAGTCTGGAATACATCGATACCGAATTGTAAAATATCAACGGTATTGGAAGTGAGCTGTGTTACCCATCTGCGTTCATGGAAGCTTGTCTTAATAAGGCTAAACGCACCTTCTATCGTGTGAATAATAACACTCGCACCTTGTCAAAGAATATTTTAGTACTTCCATTTTTCCAGGGCTTCTTAGGCATTGCTAATGTACTTAAACTTTTGGATATCAGTGTAGTTTTTTCATATAACAATATTGTGAAAAACATCATAATAAAAAATAGCCCTACCAATAACACTGGTATGCATCAATTTTGCTGTCAAGGGTTTTGTAAGTGATTCTTATAGAGTTTTTCCTGCTGATGTCGAATCTGCAATCCGTTTTTCTCAATCAGCTCAGGTTATCCGGCTATGGCCTCATAAGTAAAATAGAATTTTTCGTGATTTTGTCAAAGCGGAATTGGAACAGTAACATCTATCATCACTTGTTTCACTTGTATATCTTTTTTTACTTTTCAGGCATATAGATAAAATATTTCATAATGAATAGAGCGTATAAAAATGATCCCAATAGATTCTGCTACATATGTGGGCCGGTTACCATGCCAAATAACCAGTCCCAAATCACTAAATTTGTGAAGACAATGTATAGAGCATACTTTGGAATTAAGCTAGGGGACCAGGACAAAAATTTCGCCCCTCATATGTGCTGCAAGACGTGCATTGAAAATTTGAGAAGATGGAGCAAAGGCAGAGCGAAATCTTTGCCTTTTGGAATTCCCATGATTTGGAGAGAAGGAAAGGGTCACGTGACAGATTGTTATTTCTGCATGACAAACCTCCAAGGTGGGCTTATAAATTTATTTTTCTTAAATATTTTGAAATCCTCGTATGAAACTTGACATAATATTCACCATAATATTCATAATATCCTGGGGGTTGGCATCCCATGGTTGCGGTACGTCGATGATATTTTGTGTATCTGGCCCATGAATCGTGACCTGGATGACTTCCTACTTCAGTTAAATGACCAAGTCCCCTCCATTAAGTTTACTTTAGAAGTGGAACAAGACAACTCAATCCCGTTTTTGGATGTGCGTGTACATAGGGATAGCCCAGGTTTTAAGTTTAGTATCTACCGGAAAAACCAAACAATTTGTCCTACGTACACTTTTATTCTGGACATGACACCCCTATTAAGAAGGTCATATTTTCCTCAATGTTTCTCCGCGCT
The DNA here is from genome assembly GCA_023014485.1 of Bathynomus jamesi. NCBI lineage: Eukaryota > Metazoa > Arthropoda > Malacostraca > Isopoda > Cirolanidae > Bathynomus > Bathynomus jamesi. The sequence goes on from JAJOZX010001656.1 coordinate 445,159, forward strand.
CTTAGGATCGCCAGTCTGGAATACATCGATACCGAATTGTAAAATATCAACGGTATTGGAAGTGAGCTGTGTTACCCATCTGCGTTCATGGAAGCTTGTCTTAATAAGGCTAAACGCACCTTCTATCGTGTGAATAATAACACTCGCACCTTGTCAAAGAATATTTTAGTACTTCCATTTTGCTGTCAAGGGTTTTGTAAGTGATTCTTATAGAGTTTTTCCTGCTGATTTCGAATCTGCAATCCGTTTTTCTCAATCAGCTCAGCTCATATTGTCCCCGACGGGACAATATGAATGAAAAAGAAAGAAAATATACAGACTCCATCGACCTATTTCATATCTTACAGACCGCAGCCTTCCCTCACGAGCCGCCACTGTCTGAATGCTTCTTCTATTTCATATGCAAGTTTTATATCCATGTTTCTGTGTTTCTATTTTCAGGAGTTAACAAGAAGAATAAACACATTGTTGTATACCCTGACATTCCTTCTGCTATGAGACCTGTACCCCATGGTCCTGGAATTCCAATACCCGACCCGCCTCAAACCCTGGACTTCGATGATTCTGATGATGAATCAATGACCAATGCCAATGACCAGTCCCAGTCGTATATACCTCAAAATACCACTTCAAATGAGCCGAGGCCTCTCAACCAGGCCAAACTTAACGATCTTACCAGGGATTTAGGACTTTCCAAATTAGCTGCCGAGATCTTGGGCTCACGACTTCGAGAAGACAACTTGCTGGCTCCGGGAACAACATTCTCCTGGTATAGGAAACGAGAGGAAGAATTCCGCAAGTTTTTTGCAGTGCACGAAAATACCTCTTCCTTAGTGTGCTGCTGCAATGTTGAGGGGCTAATCGAATCCTTGGACCTGCCATATAACGCATCAGAATGGAGGCTATTTATAGACTCGTCTAAACGAATTTTGAAAGCAGTACTTCTCAACATTGGGAATAGGGTTGCATCAGTCCCTGTAGCACATTCCGTACAACTTACTGAGAGCTACGATAACATGAAAATTTTACTGGATGCTCTCGTATACGACCAACATAACTGGAGGATCTGTGGAGATTTGAAGGTAATACTAATATCATAATTAAACTATTGCTATTGACTATGTTGTTTTTCCAAAGGTTATTTGAGAGCGTATAAGAACACAACTTCCCCACAGAAGTGATACAGTCCAATGCATAGATTTTTTTTATCTGATAGAACAAATTCTCTAAATTCTTTAAATATTTTCATTTTTTTTCAGATTGTGGCATTTGTATTGGGAATGCAAGGGGGATACACGAAATACCCATGTTTCCTCTGCAAATGGGATAGCCGAGCTGATGAGAAGCACTATGCACAGCGTGAATGGGCATCCAGAGAGAATTTTGAACCTGGGTCGCATAATGTCGTTTCAGTGCCCTTTGTACCACCAACAAAAATTTTGCTCCCACCACTTCATATTAAGCTGGGCTTGATGAAAAATTTCATCAAATCAATGAATAAGGAGGGTTCAGCATTCCGATATCTCGAGAGTAAATTTCCTCATATATCTGATGCTAAACTAAATGCTGGGGTTTTTGATGGTCCTCAAATTCGAACTTTGATCAAGGATACTCAGTTCGAAAACGCAATGACTCCAACTGAGAAGAATGCCTGGCAGGCATTCAAATCAGTTGTCACTGATTTTCTTGGCAAGCGTAGAAGTCCAGAATACGAGTCCGTTGTCGAAAACTTGATGGAAGCTTTCAAAGCTCATGGGTTGCGCATGTCCATAAAAATGCACTTTTTGTGGTCCCACTTGGACTATTTTCCTGAAAATTGCGGGGATTATAGTGAGGAACAGGGTGAACGATTTCACCAAGATATCAAATAATGGAAGAGAGGTACCAGGGAAACTGGGATATCAATATGCTGGCGGACTATTGCTGGTGTTTGAAGCGAGACGTGCCCGAAGAAAAACAGACGGAAAGCCAAAAAAACTTCATTCCTTCCTCAATAAACTTTTTTCCCATATTCATTGTATGAATAAAAGTATTTATTCACACAATGTTTTCATTTTTCACGAGTGTTCTTATAATATTACTCGTATCTACAGTGTTTAAGCTAAAAAAATCAATAAATTTGGGGATAAAATTGGACTTATAATAAATGGCCAATAGAGAAAAAACCTGACCTGATTGAGGAAAACCAATGTCATTTTCGAATTCAGCATGGTCGAATTATATAATATGAGTTGAAAAAACCCTCACAGCAGACAAAAAGATTCATATGCATACCAGTGTAATTTAGGCATTATCTATAAAATTGTGTGTAAGCAATGTGATTCCTTTTACATAGGTCAGACGGGAAAGGATTTGCAAACGCGTGTAAAACAGCATCAATATTCAGTTAGAACGGGACAGTTGTCCAGTGCCCTTTTTGTCCATTTGTCAGAGTTATCCCATTGTATTGATTGGAATAATGCTTCAACATTGTTAATAGAAATGTTCTTGAGTCGGCTATAATTCAACTTACAAATAACTTTAACATGAGTAAAGGTCTGTTTCAACTCGATCCCGTTGCTCTGAATTCCTTCAGAATGGATTTAAACAAAAAGGGCAGGTTGCTAAAACTGTGGTAAAAATTTGTTTTTGTCTCTTTTTCCTTATAAATCTGTATGTTTCTCTTACAATTTTATTTTTCAATTTATTGTTGTATGCGTATTTCTTATATATGTGTATATGTATGTATGTGTATGTATATATATATATATATATGTATATGTATATATATATGTATGTGTGTATGTATGTATGTATATATGTATGTATATATATTTGGTTATGCGTGTGTACATGTGTAGTTGTATTATTTGTAATTTTTCCAATTTATATTTATTTTTATTTCTTTATTCTTTTGTGACCTACCGTTTTTCAGACAATAATTATAAAAACCTTTGGTAATTTTTTCCCTTATGCATATATATATATATATATTCCTTATATATTGCGTTTATATTTCGCATATATACCTTATATATGTTGTATATATTTTTATAGTTCTTTATATAAGTATCATCTAGGTATCATTTTGTTTTCCAATTTATATTTACTTGTACTTTTTTTATTCGTTTGTGACCATAGTATATGATTCAGACAATAACTAAAAAACCTTTGGTGCCTCTCTTACAATTTAATTTTCAATTTATTTTTTTGGTTTATTTCTTTATTTCCTTGTGACATATATATCACTTTGGCATCATCTATTAAATTGATTGTAAACGTTCCTTTTGAGCTTGAATTTGTAGACTCCACTTACAATTTTTTTTTTTTTATCTGTTGGTTTATTTCTTTATGGTTATTTAGGCATTATTTTGTAATTTTTTCCAATTTATATTTATATTTATTTTTATTTCTTTATTCTTTTGTGACCTGTTTACCATTCAGATAATAACTATAAAAAATTGGCTTGAAACAAGCCATTTGAATTTATGTTGAATTTCGGGCAAAGTGCTAAAATTGTCATTTTTTTTCCCCCCATACAAATGTGTTTGCTCCTCCCACAATTTTTTCTATACTTACTATATATATATATATATGTTTATTTTTGTAACCTATATATTGCCTTGAACTCTCCTTTCACTCCAGTGTTCCTGAGGATGTCATTAGACGAAAGCGCTTGAGCACCACTTTGTGTTTCTTTTTCCCTTCGTGGTTTTATTCATCATAAATATTTTTCACGTGTCACTTTCGTGAAATAATTTTCATATATATATATATATATATTAGTGATGTAGCGGATGTCATTTTTTTCACATCCGCGGATGCGGATGCGGATGAGGATGTTTGATTTCAACATCCGCGGATGCGGATGCGGATGTCTACATTTTCGTTATTTTTTAGGATATATTCGAGATTTGTTGTGTTTAACGTATATAATAAGTTATTATATAGAGAGAGCTGTAGTTATAATGTAGTATAATTGATTAATTGTACAATAATTGCTGTACTTTTCTCTGAACATATAAAATAATATCAAGCATCTAACTAATATAGAAATCAATTAGTGAATTCGTCTGCAAATAAATTCGTTATATTTTGTTGAGTTTCAGCCACAATTAGAAACCATAATTGTGTTACCAGGATGCGGGACGTGAACCCAACTCAAATGCACCCCACCGACCTCTTTCCCCAACCTCCACCCTTATAGAAAGAGATCTTTAATTAGCTTGATAACTATTTATATTAAGTTTAAAGTTTTATTAGGCATATTTATAAATGAGTAATTAAAATAAAGTAAACTAAGATGTTCATCGTTTAATGTTCAAACTTAATTATAGGAAGGTTATGCTTAAGGAACATTAATTTTTCTGCCTTTTCTGCTGCCAGTCTGTTTCTCTTTTCATCATATATTAATCCAGCACTGCTAAATAATCTCTCGCTTGGTACGTTTGTTGGAGGACAGGCTAAATGTTTCCTTGCAAGTTTACTCAAGTATGGATAGATATTCTGCGTATTTTTCTACCAACTAATAGGATTGTCACATGCAGTCAGGCGTTTTTCTTGGTGATAGCTCTCGATCATTTTTACTACATCTTTTGACATCGCGTAGGTCTCGTCATTGCTGCTTGACTCAGGAAACTGAGAGACAGATTCTGTGATAGATTTGCTTGTTGAAGGTGTTGGTTCTGTCACTGAAACTTTTATTCTTTTGGTGGGTGGCGAAGCGACAGATTCAAGAGATTGAAGCTCTTCAACTGCTTTGCCAAGTGATGATTTAACTCGTTCTAATGTACTAGGTGAAAATAACTTAGCTTTGTAACGTGGATCTAAGTAGGTTGCAAGAGAGTAACTTCATACAAGAACAGCCTCTCGTCTTGTCGCTTGCATCACTTTTGCGCACAATGAACTAGTTCTATTAATATAATAGAATTTGATAATTTCCGCTTATTAATGACATTTTATCTCAACGGTCCACATCCGCACGACATCCGCAGTCCAAAGTGCGGATGCGGACGCGGATGCGGACGCGAGAAAATGTGCGGATGTTCCGCGGATGCGGATGCGGATGCGGATGTGACCTGCATCACTAATATATATATATATATATATATATATATATATATATATATATATACTGTATATATATAAACAGAGGAACAGTCAAAGCAAGTAGTCGAACAGAATAAAGAGGTTAAGAACATCGAAAATTTATCAAAATTGATAAATTATTGATAAATTTTCGATGTTCTTAACCTCTTTATTCTGTTCGACTATTTGCTTTGACTGTTCCTCTGTTTATGTACTGCTATTATATGGTGGGAAGCTAGCCAAGGCTTCTACGCACATCTCGTCTCTTGCCCTTTCGTTCCTCTCTCTTTCGGTGAAAGAGAGTGGGGCTAAACGACGAATCATGGGAGGGGCGCCGTACCCCTCTGAGCAAAGACTTGTTTGTGTATATATATATATATATATATATATATTTTTTTTTTTTAACTGCAAACAACACACAGTATAATTAATGTAAAGAACGACGCTTCTGTAGAAGAACGTTCCGCACAAGATGAGGAGGGAGACCGAACAAATGAAAAATGAGGTAACCACCCGGGAATCGAACCCGGGATCTTCCGATTGCCGGTCAGATATGCTATCCACTACACCATGGGCCTCGATTAATCAGAATTCGTAATTCTCCTACATACGAACAGAAACCAATGCCCTGAGGGGGCACCTTCGCATGCCGTACCTATATATACATTTTAACTGCAAACAACACACAGTATAATTAATGTAAAGAACGACGCTTGTGTAGAAGAACGTTCCGCACAAGATGAGGAGGGAGAACGAACAAATGAAAAATGAGGTAACCACCCGGGAATCGAACCCGGGCTCTTCCGATTGCCGGTCAGATATGTTCGTTCTCCCTCCTCATCTTGTGCGGAACGTTCTTCTACACAAGCGTCGTTCTTTACATTAATTATACTGTGTGTTGTTTGCAGTTAAAATGTATATATAGGTACGGCATGCGAAGGTGCCCCCTCAGGGCATTGGTTTCTGCTCGTATGTAGGAGAATTACGACTTCTGATTAGTCGAGGCCCATGGTGTAGTGGATAGCATATCTGACCGGCAATCGGAAGATCCCGGGTTCGATTCCAGGGTGGTTACCTCATTTTTCATTTGTTCGTTCTCCCTCCTCATCTTGTGCGGAACGTTCTTCTACACAAGCGTCGTTCTTTACATATATATATATATATATATATATATATATGAGGATTTCATAAATGATACATATACAGCACATCATTCACATCTTTTAATTACAACACAAAGATAGGATCACAAATTTAATCATATCATTCTATCTTGCCATGCTACCTTGCCTTTGCCTATAAAATAAGTTGCCAATTGATCGCATTTTTCACGAGCACTTACGCCATAGTTATTACATCCAACACGACCTGTCCCACCTAGGTTTTGCAGTCCTTGAGAGATCGTTGTAGCGCGCCAAGTTCCCGGATGTACATGTCCAGTCTCCTGGTCCTCTACATCAACTGTTAGTGAAGTTGATCCTCGTGAACCTGTTTTTCGTAACCAATTGTGAAGCGCTGAGGTTGCCATGACAAGCTTATTTATCTTATCAACTGATAACTGAATTGGTTTCATATACACGCGGAATGCCAAAGGCATTCTCCACAATTCTCCTTGCTCTTGATAACCTGTAGTTGAATATTTTCTCTCGGTGTGATAGGATGCCATGACGTGAATATGGTTTCATAAGATACGTTTTCAATGGAAACGCATCATCACCAACAATGACGAAGTTGTTAGGCATATGTAAATCATTCCGTTCAAGAGCGACTCGAAGATCTGATTGACCAAATATTCCCCCATCCGAACTTTTACCGTAAGTTCCAACCGAAAAGTACGTGAAACAGTAATCATGGTCTACTAATGCAAACAAAATAACACTGTAGCTTCCTTTGTAGTTGTAATATTGGGAACCACTTTTGGGGGGGCACTGGATGTTGATGTGCTTGCCATCGAGCGCCCCTACACAGTCAGGAAAATTCCACCGGGATGCATATCCATTCGCTATTGCATTCCAGCCATCTTCTGTGTTTGGCAACTGAAAAGACAAAACATGATATGTGTAGAAAGTATCTATCTATCTATCTATCTATCTATATATATATATTAATATATATGGTAATAACAAAGAGCTACAGAAAAAAGGGTACAAAACTCCGCAAGCCAAACAGATAACACCAAATCCACAAGTCAGGGATCTTGGAGTAATAATGTCGTCGGATGCAGAATTCAGAGAGCACTATAAAGTCAAAATCACAACGGCTAGAAAAATAATGGGAATCATCTGGAGGAGCTTCCGCAGCAGAAAAGCAAACATCATGCTCAAATTATGGAAGAGTCTAGTCCTACCAATAATTGAGTATTGCTCAGTACTCACAAGCCCACACAGAAAAAGAGACATTGCGAGCATTGAAGCTATACAAAGGACTTTTACGTCTAAGATAGAGGAAACGGAAGGTGAAGACTACTGGTCTCAACTACAATCCCTGGAACTCTACTCTCTTGAAAGAAGGCGAGAGCGGTACACAATAATATACATATGGAACATACTTGAGGGCTCTGTCCCAAACCTCAGAAATGAAATAGAAACAAACTGGAATGAGAGAAGAGGCAGATTTTGTACGGTCCCAGCTGCGGTGGGACAAGGAGCCATGAAAACGAGGATGGAAAATACCCTCAGAATACGGGGCCCAAAGCTTTTCAATGTCCTTCCAAAAGAAGTGAGGAATCTCCAGCACACCAACCTGAATAACTTCAAGAACCAGCTGGACAGATTCTTGTGCAAAGTCCCTGACCAGCCATGCGTGGCTGGCTACGAGGGCAGGAGGCGATCAGAGAGCAATTCCCTCCTTCACCAAGTCCCGCAAATGAGGCTGGATGCTGCAGAGGGGTCGACCGCAGGTCGATCCTGAACCGTCGTTCAAACTCAACAAAAGTAAACAAAAGTAAGTAATACAATTTAATTTCAGCTAGTGCATTCGGAGGACACTCAGGAGGACGGCAGCGCAACTCTTGCATGTGGGGAGGAATCACCTGTTGCTTTACAACTGGGGCCCAGCCCTTCAGACTCCCTGGTCATCAGTACTGCGCACGGGAGTGCGATATCTTCATCAGTTTCCACCCCTACATCTGGTGCCCCTTCCCAAAAAAAAGAGAAAACCCGATCCACTGGATGCGGCCGTAAAAGCGCTGAACGCTATTTTCGAGGTCCCTAAGGATAACGAAATTGACTATTTTGGCAAGTACATCGTTGCACAACTGAAACAAATGCCTTCATATGATGCTTTACAACTCCAAATTGAAATTCAGCACCTAATAGGTAAACGTCGTTTGGAGTTGCTAAGACAAAAGAATACATTCCCATTTCCCTCTGCAAATGTATCCCGCGGTCCTTCAACATCGAGTAACCCTTCTGTCTCTTCAATTCCTGAGCCTCTCCAGGATGAACGAGAAGAAGAGTTCTCTCAAAGTTTATTGGATCAACCATCCTTCCATGCATTTCTTAATTTGTAACTTAACTAATTAATGTTGTGTTTATTATAGCATTCTACAGTATATGTTATTGATTGATTAAATAAAGAATTGTATAAATGCTCTTACCTGAATCCATTCCTTTAATGCAGTATATATAGCATCGAAGACTCGGGGAAGGAATTTGGAAATTGTACTTTTGGGAACGCGATACATATATTGTAGAGACGTTAATGAATCGCCTGTTGCAATATACCGCAAAGTAATTTCCAATTTTATTTTGGCAGGCAGCGTTCTTCTCATGCATGTATCCTGTTTCTGAATTGCAGTTGTAACATTCGTTAGTAAGTGTCAAACTGAATTTTATCTAGTCGTAGAAAATTATTAAAGCTTCTTTCATCTTCCCCTCGGAGTTCCTGTAAAAGTAAATTTGAAGCATCTGTTTCTTTTCTCCTACCAATCCATTTTCTTACCCACATTCTACGTTTTTTTTTTTCTTGTGCGTCTAATTATTTCACAAAACACTCGGGTTGCCGCAGCCACAACCTGCCTTGATGGCATTTCGACGTCAACTATTACTGCGAGTGACCAACACGTGTCAACAGCTACTCTCACGAGACTATCTCATGAGAGTACTCTCGTGACCAGAAGTGAGAGTTACTCGCGCGAGTAGCTCTCACCGTGTAAACCCGGCTTTAGAAACGAATCATACGTTGCTCGTTTAGAAATGTTAAATTTATTCTCACTTGTAAAAAGGCGTATTCGAGGAGATTCAGTCCAAGTATTAAATTTAAATGCTTAAAGGTTTTCATAATGTCGAAGCCGAAAAATATTTTAACTTCAGAAATGCAGATAGAACTCGTGGTAATGTCAAATTAGTAACGAACATTTTAATTCTAATGAAGCTAAACATTTTTTCTTCAATCGTATAGTTAATTTGTAGAATGGATTGCCAGACAGCGTAGTTCAAAGTAATTCAGTCGAATCCTTTAAAAAGAGACTAGATACTTAGCTTGCCTTAAACCCCCAGTTAGAAGCGTTGGATCACCTGAAGATCAGGGCCCCCAGCCTTCTTTAGTTAGCTTTATAAGGCTAACTAACGAAAATATCACGACCTAACCTAACCAATCGTCAAGGGCGGACAGTTGACCTAACGATTGGTTAGGTTAGGTCGTGATATTTTCGTTAGTTAGCCTTATAAGGCTAACTAAAGAAGGCTGGGGGCCCTGATCTTCAGGTGATCCGAAGCATTTGTTAGAGCTTAGAAATACTGAAGAATTTTCACTTGGATTCCCTCTTCTGTACTTAAAATTTTTCACTTTATCTTTAAATTTCTTCTCTTCCTTTCAACCTCTTTTCTTTGATTTGCTTTAAAACTTTCACTCTCTTTTCTTACAACTTTTAACCTTCCTTCTCAAACAAACAGCCTCGTTGGAACCAGCTGGTCTGTTGCTGTTTGGTGTTCTTTGTATTCCTTTGTATTCCTTTGTACCATATTTTTGTGGAAAGAGGCATTATCGGAAGGTCAGTGTATTCGGCATTTAGTGAAATAGCAAAGGTGTGATATTAAACTATTTCTCCATAGATTTTTTTAATTTCAGTATTCTTCCCATTGATGAAATTTGTTCTGGAAACTTCTTTCGGTTGTTGTCCGTAATATCGTACCTCTTTAACAAAATGGATATTTCTCTGATAGTGCTGGTAATTATCACCGAAAAATGCGTCCTGTAAAAAGGCCAATTTTTTTTGCGTACATAATAATAATAAAAACTTAAAAAGAACAAGAAAAGAATAACAGAAAAAAATTTTGCGTTAAAAATTCAAAGTTAAAAAAACAGTCAGAACAATGGGCCGCATTAGCTGGCCTGAACACTGCGCTAGTATGTTGCCCTTCTGACTTATTATTGCGGTTTGGGACTTTGGACAGATCTACATGTTTCTGATTCGTATGTCTCATACGAATTAAGACCTGAATTTGGAATAACTAATTTGGCCTTAACTAATGTACTGATAGAGTTGTTTAACTAATTTGGCAACATCTAAGGTCATATGATAGAGGAGACCTACAGCTTTACGTGGAATCCGAAGCACGGGTCGCTATACAGTCAGGATACAGAGGACGGTTTCCCATCTAGCGACTATCCAGACCCAATGTCGCTTAACTTTGTCAAGAAGCGGTGTTACGACATTGGCTACGACACAGCCCGAAGGCCTTAACTACTTCGGCGTTGGAGGTAAGGTGTCTTCCTGCGGTAAATGAATAAAGTTTTGAAATGTATATTGCTGCGATCGTCCCAAGACATTACCATACACCATTTCCTTCTCTCAAACTAATTTACACTGATCCCAAATTCAGCCATTATTTGGTTTTCATTCATTTTTGTATTCTATTAATCCAGGCTAATAACGGTAAGCCTGTTGATTTCCTAGCCTAGAAGTAAACTAGTTACGGCCAATAATATTGGGCATATACTGTATTACTGTATGTCCCACAAAAAAGTACACCCAACTTTAGATTGTACTAACTCCTCCAAAAATTGAGATATTTTGGATCTGTTTGTTTGATTTAATATAGCAAATTATTCTTTGTTAACGTTCAAATTTATTCATGTTTAAACGATTTAGTGTTTAAGCATCTGCTTTTAACTGAAGGGTACAAAAAAATGGATTGCGCAAAATTGGTCAATGAAAAAATAATGTGTGTGCTATCGATGTAATGAAAAGACAAATACAGAATAATAGATACTTTAACATAATTTTAATAAGATACAAAGCAGATTTTTCTTTATTCCTTATTGCAAAAGTTATGCTTAGTTTCGTTTTCTTTCAACATGACCGCCATTCCTATCGATACAAATCTGGAGTCGAGCTCTCATCTTCCCCATCACTCTTTTGATAAGATCTGGATTGTCTTTTAACAAGTTGATTTCAGCTGTGATGCGAGTCCTCAAATCATCTAAATTGATAGAGTATTTGCATCACAACCTATCAATTTAGATGATTTGAGGACTCGCATCACAGCTGAAATCAACTTGTTAAAAGACAATCCAGATCTTATCAAAAGAGTGATGGGGAAGATGATAGCTCGACTCCAGATTTGTATCGATAGGAATGGCGTTCATGTTGAAAGAAAACGAAACTAAGCATAACTTTTGCAATAAGGAATAAAGAAAAATCTGCTTTGTATCTTATTAAAATTATGTTAAAGTATCTATTATTATGTATTTGTCTTTTCATTACACATTATTTTTTCATTGACCAATTTTGCGCAATCCATTTTTTTGTACCCTTCAGTTAAAAGCAGATGCTTAAACACTAAATCGTTTAAACATGAATAAATTTGAACGTTAACAAAGAATAATTTGCTATATTAAATCAAACAAACAGATCCAAAATATCTCAATTTTTGGAGGAGTTAGTACAATCTAAAGTTGGGTGTACTTTTTTGTGGGACATACGGTATAGTATCCTAAAGCTAAACAAGAAGATTAGGGTAATCGGAGGAAACGAGGACGGTTAGAAGGAGAGGTTGGAGACCGTCAAACGGTCAATCGAGGGCTTAGTAAAGCCCTAACATTCATCTATTAGATCGATCGAGGCCTACAACAAAATCTGAGGTAAACGACGAACAGTTTATTGAAACGGCGACCCTAACTAATGATAATTAAGATGGTACTTAACCCGATAGAGGGTTATAAGTTGCTAACCCTGAAACAAGGGTAGGACAAACTTATTAACCCGATCGAGGGTTACATTTAGTTAAACCTTAAACAAAGGTACGACTATTTAAATTTCACCCTTTACAAAAGCCATTTTACCAAGTTTACAGAGTATTAACTCTGTTTTAAAGAGCTCCTGTGCACCTTTAAGTACAGGTGGTCCTTCGCACGATAGACGAAAGGTACCACATAGTCTTATAAGATTTTAACTCCCTAAAAACCGCATGTGGTTACACTAATATATATATATAGAGTTCCGGGGCATGCTCCCCCCGGAAAATATGGTGTTTGTTCAAGTTTATTAGTTTTTACATCTAAGTTATGTACTGATTAGCAAGGAAATTATACAAGGAAAGATAAAATTCGTGATAAGTCTTAAAGAAACACTGTTTACGAAAATTTCACAATATCAAAACCTAAATTTTTTTTGAAAATCATACTTTAGCATTTTAGATTTGTTCATTAATATAACTGAAGTTATTATATTTGTTGACAAAGTTTTGTGATGACTGAGATATCAATTAATCTCCCAACTCTCAAAGACTGGGTCGACGAGCGCGATTCGTCGGGGTTGCTGTTCAGCGAACCGTTGAACTACAGTTTCGTAATCCACGGGCTTGTCGTAATGAATGTTCATCAACGCCAAGCCAGACGATCTCTCCGTGGACATAGTAGTCCTAAGATACCCCTTCACAAGTTTCAAGGTACTGTTGGCACGTTCATTGTCAGCAGAAGTTACGGGTATGGTGCAAGCATTTCACAACAAGCAGCTGAAGTTTGGGAATATATATATCATATGTCATTGTTTTAGTTTACAATACAGTTACTAACTTACCACTGACGTGGGATGGACCAAACTTGATGGACCAAAAAATCGGTCAATTCTTGGTTGCTGTTTAACTCTTCTTGACAGTGTAAACCGAAAATTCTCTTGAATAAATACTTTGAACGAATAGTGCTTTTTAGACATTTGAGTATTAAAGTAAGACACAGGGTCGACTAACGATCTGAAACAAATGAAACAAAAGGGTATATTACATGCTTTTAGTGTTGTTTGTAAAATAACTTGTATGTTCAATCAGCTTTGGGAGCGGGGCTTTCTGGTTTAGAGTGGTTCTGGTTTAAGGGGGTTCGATCGAAACCCCCGAACCCCCATTGGATCCGCCACAGTATATATATATATACGGAGATCCGACAAAACCCCCACACGAAAAAAAAAACACCGACAAAACCCCCGGCGACAAAACACCCACCGACAAAACACCCACACGAAAAAAAAACCACCGACAAAACACCCACCGAAAAAAAAACCACCGACAAAAGCAGGGCCCCCACCCTTCGTTAGGTAGCCTTATAATCGTTTTTCTTTTTTTTTTCCTTGTGGGTTTGCAGCATATATATATATATATATATATATATATATACATTCAACTGCAAAGAACACGCAGTATAAATAACGTAAAGAACGACGCTTGTATAGGAGATATTCCGCGCAAGACGAGAGAGAGAAAACGGAACAAATGAAAAAATGAGGTAACCACCTGGGAATCGAACCCGGGATCTTCCGATTGCCGGTCAGACGCGATACCATTACACCATGGACCTCACTCTTCCAAATGCCGCAATTCTTCTACATACTCGCAGAAACCAATGCCCCAAGGGGGCACCTCCCGCATGCCGTAACATTATATACATTCAACTGCAAAGAACACGCAGTATAAATAACGTAAAGAACGACGCTTGTATAGGAGATATTCCGCGCAAGACGAGAGAGAGAAAACGGAACAAATGAAAAAATGAGGTAACCACCTGGGAATCGAACCCGGGATCTTCCGATTGCCGGTCAGACGCGATACCATTACACCATGGACCTCACTCTTCCAAATGCCGCAATTCTTCTACATACTCGCAGAAACCAATGCCCCAAGGGGGCACCTCCCGCATGCCGTAACATTATATACATTCAACTGCAAAGAACACGCAGTATAAATAACGTAAAGAACGACGCTTGTATAGGAGATATTCCGCGCAAGACGAGAGAGAGAAAACGGAACAAATGAAAAAATGAGGTAACCACCTGGGAATCGAACCCGGGATCTTCCGATTGCCGGTCAAGCGTCGTTCTTTACGTTATTTATACTGCGTGTTCTTTGCAGTTGAATGTATATAATGTTACGGCATGCGGGAGGTGCCCCCTTGGGGCATTGGTTTCTGCGAGTATGTAGAAGAATTGCGGCATTTGGAAGAGTGAGGTCCATGGTGTAATGGTATCGCGTCTGACCGGCAATCGGAAGATCCCGGGTTCGATTCCCAGGTGGTTACCTCATTTTTTCATTTGTTCCGTTTTCTCTCTCTCGTCTTGCGCGGAATATCTCCTATACAAGCGTCGTTCTTTACGATATATATATATATATACAGTATATACAGTATATTGACGATTGGTTAGGTTAAGTCGTAATATTTTCGTTCCATCCATAAACCAAATATCGGACTTACCTAAATGTTGCATACATTCTTCTGTAGCAAACACGATGACTCGATTCCTGGCTTCAATGCCACTATCGTGAATAAGAAAAGGCTTAGTATTTTCTCTACCAGTCATAGCCCAATCACCTGAGATTTGTAAATCATTTAAAGATACTGGATCCTTAGGTCGTCCTTCCTGACGCTTTCTTTGAACATTTCTTTTTACTGTACTTAATTTTCTCATAGCAAGTCTTCCTTCTTGAGTCATGCTTTCCAATGAATCCGCGACAACGCGACTAGTATTTCCTTTGTTTGATTTGGCCTGTTGATAGAGGGATGCACGCACTTTCGCTGCCTCTATTGATCCTTCATCTCTCTCATGATTATGCTCTATACTTGAAATGATATTTCTAAATTAGTTGTTATTTTACCGTTACATCCAAACGCTGCTCTTCTAGCACACTCCCACCGCTTTGTATTAGAACAAGTGGATTTTTTAGTATACATATAGCCATTATAACACAGCTTTTCGCCACCTTTATTATTCCGAATGACTTCCATGATGGGTAAAAACGGAAAGAAAATATAATTTGCGGTGAAAATCTCAGAGATACTGCTGCAGTGAAGCTTATTCAGAAACTGAAACTCTGTCACCTTGACCTTGAATTTAAATACACATTATGTATTTCTTGTGGGGTTTTTGTCGTACATTCATATATATATATATATTAGAGTGTCCCAATTTTTTTTGTTCCTGAAGTTTGTCATGCACACCCCCCTAATTTCTTCCACTCGTGAAAACATGCCAGCAAGATGAATTTCATTCGTGTTCTTTAATTTTAAGGGTCCCCTCAAACCATGTGTTACTACTGCTGAACGGCTACTCTCTACCTTATACTAATTGTAGCATATTTCTTTCAGGTTATGGATACAAGAAAGCAGGAGACTGTGTGGTTGGTGGGGGTGTTGCGAAATGAACCCCTGGAAGCGCTGTGTCAACTCCCGACAGTGGGAGATGTTCTTCGACGTCTGTTGTTCTTCACTCGGAAGAAAAAAACGTCCACGGCGGAAGCTGCCAATGTGGTAGCTGATGAGGTTATGGCGGTGTGGGCTCGGGCATCTATTCCGACCTCCCACAAGCCCAAGTGCGTCGAGAGGATCAAGGCCCTCTCCACGGACTACGAGAAGGTTGCCAGAAACCGAAACCGTGGGGGAGAGAAGCAACTGGAGCGGGAAAAGGGATTCCAAGCCAACCTAAATACACTGTTCGAAACAGCTCATGCCAACGCCATGAAACTCATCAAAGTCCCCGAAGATCGAGACTTTCTGAATGACCAGCGAACCGTGCGGAAGATGTACATCGGAGGAGAGGACCTGGAGTTTGCTCGCAGGGCAGCAGAGCGGGAGAAATGCCGAGCAGCTGAAGAGAAGAGGAAGAAGAAAATCCGCGAAGAGATGGACTCACTGCAAGCAAAAGGAATGGTGAAAAGTGGGTCTTCTTCTTCTTCAGAGTCCATGGCTGAAGCATCCAATGATGATGTCCAATATTCTTCTCCTGGTCCTTTGGCTCCTCGATCCGCTCCCAAGGACGGCCAAGTGTCAGCAAGGAGGATCATCCAATATCCCAATTTTGCTGCAGCCCTGGATCGAACTGGAACCTCAGTACGCCAAGCAATGCACATTGTGGCTCCAGCACTCGCTGCCGCGGGAGTTGAGTTATCCTTGGTCACCTTGTCCAAATCAAGTCTTCACCGTTCACGGCAGAAGTCCAGGAAGAACTTGGCAGCTGGAATCAAGACCGAGTTCAATCCTGATACGCCGCTTGTCATCCACTTTGATGGCAAACTCCTCCCTGATTCGGATGGAGGGAAATTGGATCGCATACCAGTGCTGGTCAGCGGGAAGAATCTTGAGAAGTTGTTGGCGATCCCAAAAATCCCTGACAGCACGGGACAGCGGATGGCTGGAGCTGTTCTGAAGGTGCTGGACGATTGGCCGCAAGTTCAACCATGGATTGCCGGTCTCTGCTTCGACACAACAGCGGCGCTTGTACGATTATCCAGGACCAAATGGACCGCCGCGTTCTTTTCCTGGCTTGCAGACACCACATGATGGAATTGGTAATCACCTCAGTCTCTGACCTGTTCTTCAGGTCTTCTGGCCCCAAAATTGCGCTGTTCGCTCGCTTCAAATCCCAATGGGAGTTCATCAACCAGAAGCAGGCTTCTCTGTTCAATGGCGACATCCTTTCGGAATGGGTGGCATTGAAAAGAGAGCAGATTGTCCACTTCATTGAAGACCAGCTTGAAGTTGGCCACCCAAGAGATGATTACCGGGAGTTCCTGATCCTCGCTCTGGTCTTCCTCGACGGTCATGGCAAACGAGATCTCCAGTACAATCATCCTGGAGCATACCACCGGGCCAGGTGGATGGCCAAAGGCATTTACTGTCTTAAGATGTTCATCTTCCGAAGCCAATTCCACCTGACCACTCACGAGGTCCGGTCACTACACAGGATAAACGTCTTTGCCATCACCATCTACCTCCAGAGGTGGTTCGAGGCTCCATTGACGGCGGACGCGCCCGTCAATGACCTGGAGCTGTTGGAGGACCTAGAGCGGTACAAGGCGGTGGATCATGATGTAGGTACTGCCGCATTGACAAAATTCCGGGGCCACCTCTGGTACCTAAGCGAAGATTTAGCCGGACTCGCTATGTTCTCCTCCAAAACCACCGATGCAGAGAAGACGGCCATGCTCCAAAACCTGCACAAGAAGACCGAAAACCCAAAAGATCTGCGTCAGCTGGAGGGAAAGAGTGTCTTGACCGTGAGACGGTCGGATTTGAGCACCTTGGTCACGAAAAGGACTCAAAACCTTTTTCATTGCCTGAAGCTGCCAGTTCCAAAAACCCCCAAAGATCTCGAAGGATGTGCACCATTGTTGAAGTCTGTGAACGATGCGGCAGAATGGGCGGTGAAACTGGCGGAAGATTTCAACGAGGGCCTGACAAAAAACGAGGACGGCAACTCGTGTACCAAGTCGTCGAATATCACCGCCAACAGTTCCCCTCAGCAGACAAAAAGATCCTCTGTCCCCCGAAATGAAATGTGCCATTAGGAAGAATTTCCATTTCCTTTAATTTAGTCATTAGAAAGAATTTACATTTCATTCTTCCATTCTAGAATGATTAATGCTGAGCATTTACGTTTGTTCATATAGGGTCAAATAAACAAGGTCAATGAGGGGACCCTTCCCCTCCTAATAGGCCAATGAAATTTCGCCCATTTTTTCCTTTCTTCAAGTGTAATTAATTAAAGGGGTGTGCGATTTGACACTTGCAAATTTTTATTTTCACATGTGAGGCTGGGACACCCTAATATATATATATACACACACACACACACACACACACAGTAGTCCCTCTATAATCGTCGTTAAATGGTTCCATGAACAGACGACAATTAAGGAAACGACGATTAACGAGTCATTGAAATACATGTAATAATGACAATTCGTTCCAGACCACTTGCTGTACTGTACTAACCAAATTATGAAGTGCCTGGCTGCGCATGGAGGGGCATTGGTGGTGCTTGGTAATGGAGTTTTATTGCTTGGTAGGTGAATCACCCTCCATCAGCAGATCAGGGAAATCTACTGCTGTTGATGTTGATGGATGGGAAGACTTCGGTGGATCTGATTTTCTTTTGCAGAAATAATCCAAAGTTGGTTGTCTTGTAGTCTTCTTTTTCTCTGCTAACATTTCTTTATAGCAACGAAAGGCTTGATTGGCTTCTCGAATGACTTTGGAGGATCTTTCTGCATTGGGGTCATTTTCTAAAACATCCTTCATCTCCCAGTGCCAGAAGAAATCCTTCAGATTTCCTGTTGTCAATGTCTTGACAACCTCTTCTTCCTCTTCATTTGACTCCTGTGATACCCTGTGCTCTTCATGCTGCAACAGTTCTTTAGTGTTGAGTTCCTCAGTATGAGATTCGAAGAGCTCTTCGATATCGTCTGTTTCCAACTCGAAGCCCAATTGTTGACCCAGGTCAATAATTTTGTCTTGAATTTGTGTTGGAGTCTTCTTCAATTCCAGCAAATGAGCAACACATTAAGGCCATAAATTTCTCCAAGCAGCATTCAAACAATAAGTGCTGACTTCATTCCACACTGTAGAGATGTTATCAATGGCATGTTTCGCATTGTAGCCTTTCTAGAACTCTTTCAGGGTAAGCTTGCCTTCTCCATCTGTGGCTTCTAGACACTGGCTGAATGTTATCTTGTGGTAGTATCGCTTGAAGTTGGCAATAACATTCTGGTCCATAGGCTACAGTATAGACATTGCGTTCGGTGGCAAGAAAAGAACTTTTACCATGCCATAAGATAAGTCCTCCAAGTTGGTTGGATGCCCAGGAGCGTTGTCCAGAATAAGAAGGGCCTTTTCTGAAAGGTTATTGCACTTCAGGTATGCTTTAACTGTAGGGCAGAAGTGATCACAAAACCACTCATTGAAAATTGCCTTTGTAACCCAAGCTATTTTGTTTGACTTCCATGCAATTGGCAGTCTGGATTTTACAAAACCTTTCAGAGCTCTGGGGTTCTCTGAATAATAAACCAACAATGGTTTCGATTTGAAGTCCCCTATAGCATTGGCCCCAAAAAGAAGGATCAACCTGTCTTTGGTTGGTTTATGTCCAGGCATCTTTTTCTTTTCTTGTGTTATGAAAGTACGGCTGGGCATTTTTTTCCAAAACAAACCAGTCTCAGCTGCATTAAATATTTGCTTTGGATTATAACCCCACTCCAAAATTTGCAAATCAAAGTCACTTGCGTATTTTTCAGCAGCATCTTTGTCAGCACTTGCTGCTTCACCATGCTGAACAGCGGAATGAACACCAGTCCTAATCTGGAATTTCTCAAACCAGCCCTTACTCCCACTAAATTCCATTTTATACTCACTATCCTTTTCTTTAAGGTCATCAAAAATCCCTTTGGCTTTTTCTCTAATAAACATAGAACTAATGTTTTGACACTTTGCCTGCTGATCACTCATCCAAAGTAACAATAATTTTTCCATCTTAATCATGATTTCATCTCTAGAAAGCATCATTTTAATAGAACCAGACACTGCTGATTTTGCAATATCTTTGTAATTTTTTCTTATCGGCCACAATCGATTGCACAGTAGTTGGCGGTACGCCATATTCCCTGCCAATGTCTGCAGCACGTTTTCCATTTTTAAAATCATCTATAATTTTTAGTTTAATCTCCAATGTGGTCACATTTCTAGGTCTTTTACCTTTACCACCACTTTGTACATTCTTAGGAGGGGCCATTTCCACTTAATTTTACTAAAGTGAATTAAGAAAACAAATATTTTAAAGTAAATTGCCTAGTAAAACTGCGCGACGTCCATCTCCACTAAGCGCTCAACAAAGACTGATGCCCCGCGGGCAGACGACGATTAATAGAGGGACGACGATTAACGAAATAATGGTGTTAAATAGGGAACGACGATAGATAGAAATGACGATATTCAATGGCGACGATTATAGAGGGACTACTCTGTATATACACTGAGCGGCAGAAAAATCGGCCCACTTGGAATATCACGAAAAGCAAAAATGTGGGCAAGCTTCTGTTTATAAAAGTTTTAAAATTCGAAAATATAGTCTATGAAGCAACCAAATAACGAAACAGAACAACGTCAGCTGCGAACACACTAGCTGTAACGAATTTTCGACTTCTTTTAACAATTCGACAGTCTGACATTCAGTTGCTCTTAGACTGCTAGTGCCACTTTTTCTTCCACTAGTGGGAGTAGGCATTTGCGTTTAGTAACAGATAGACTTCTAATTCTTTTGGGTTTCAGAATTAGACATTTATAATGGACTGAGTGCCGTGAACGTCGCAAGAGTCGTCGCCCTAATTGAAGATGGCCGATGCGCTAGGAATTCCAAGAACAACGATTCGACGTGTCCACCAACGTTATGCGGAGACAGGAGAGTACACCGGAAGACAAGGATCTGGAAGATCGCGTTGCACATCTGCCCGTGATGATCGTTTCATCGTCTTGAGTGTTTTGCGAGATCGTCGCTTGACTGCCACAAACGTCCGCAATGAGCTGGAAAGGTCTCGACACGTCAATGTATCGGAGCGAACCGTTAGAAGGAGACTTATGGAAAGTAGCTTACATACTAGATGTCCAGCAATGGGCCCGGAATTGCTCCCACACCACCGCAATGCTCGTCTTGCTTTCGCTCGTGAGCATGTCAATTGGACTCCTACAAAAGCAACCTTCTCCGTAAAAGTGCATGGGGCGAATCTTTCTCCTGTTCTCCTCCACACTGTTTCCTGTCCATCGGATGTTCGAAGATTAAAGCTTGATTCGTCCGTGAACAATACTCGTCCACATTGGACCATAGTCCAATTGACATGCTCAAGAGCGAAAGCAAGACGAGCATTTTCAAATTTTAAAACTTTTATAAACAAAAACTTGCCCACTTTTTTGCTTTTCGCGATATTTCAAGGGGGCCGATTTTTCTGCCGCTCAGTGTATATATATATTTATTTATTTTTTATTTTATTTTTTTCTGAAAAGTTACGTCAAGTTTTTTCAGCTTCAGAACTTGAGACTATTTTTGAAGCCTTACTAAAAATCATAATTATCTAAAAGACAAATTAATGCTCGCCAAGCTGGCGTCCGAAGGCACATGCGCTTACGCTACATCATGTTAATTTTTAAAAGTTTTCTAGTTCCCGAAAGTTATATACAAAATCATGTTTCTTGTAAGTACCGAAATTTATATTATTTTTACAAAAACTACTTAAGTTTTCAAAATTGTTACTTCGCTCGAGGTCTGAGAATATTCTTTTAGCATCTTGTATCGTAATACAAAATTGATCGCGTGATCGTTCTCGTCTTTAGTGATTAATTACACAATACCTTATTCACCTCCTCTCAAGCTAACCTTGAGCTGATATATTTTTTTCCTTAAATCCATATAGCTTCTCAAGCGTTCTTCTTTGAACTTCCCCAACACAGGATTTAATGAATGCTGTCTTTTCGTGATAATAAAAGGATGTACAGTAATTACTCTCACAATATTAGTTCATGCTGTTATGATTGTCCTTGCATGCATTTGTTTTAGGGTTGTTTAACCTCCTTCGCAACATCTAAGGTCATCCGACAGAAGGGACCTACAGCTTTACGCGAGATTCGAACCACGGGTCTCTACATCTGGACTCGGAGGACGGTCACCCATCGAACGGCTACCCAGACCCAACGTCGCGTAACTCTATTGATCTAACAGAAAGCAGTGTTACGACGTGAACCACGACGTAACCTTAATTGTCTTTAAGAAGAAAATGGTTAATAGGGAAAGCCAAAGGGAGTGAAGATTAAAGTTCTATTTTTATTAAGAATTGTCGTTTTGTTTTTTTCTCGTGCTACAAAAGGAAAAAAGAAACTACAAACAAATTATAAAGAAAATATTAAAGCTCACTTTCAAAAAGGTTTTCATAATGTGTTCAATATCTTTCTTAACCCTTTCACTGTTATGGTCATCAATTGATGATATATGGTAGACCAGTGGCGTAACTAGGGTGGGGCAGGTGGGGCGCGTGCCCTGGGCGCCAAATTTGGGGGGGGCGCCATTTTTATGATTAAAAAAAAAAAAACTTAAGAGTAAAAACATGCTCTTTTGGAAATGTACCGGTACAATATCTCTAGCCATCGAATTTCCATGAATTTCAGATTTTTAACTTCATTTAACTTTATTAATTCATTCTATTTTTATTAGAATTTTATTATGAATTATTAATTTGTTTATTCTCCAGAGAAGAAAGCAGCTTTTTGCTTTTGTTGTTTGCTATTTTCTCAAATTGACAATCAGTCTTCATTGGAGCAAGAAAATGGGTTCAATCATTGGAAAGCACCAGAAAGGCTTAGCACCCATGAAAATGCAAAAAATCATCGATACTGCTTCACCCAATGGAAGGAAATGGAAAGAAATCTTTTAGAAAATAGAGGAATCATTGACGTAGAGCTTCAAGCTCAAATTGCAACAGAAAAACAAAAATGGCGAGATGTTCTCCACAGAATTCTCCGTTGCATAAAATTTTTAGCAACTCAGAACCTTGCATTGCGTGGTCACAAGGAATCCCTTAGACAGGAAGAGGAAAGCAATATTGGAAATTTTCTTGGGTTATTAAAATTGTTGGCAAGGTTTGATCCTCTCATGAAAGAACATCTCAGTATTGTGGAAAAGCACCCTGGAAGAACATCATATTTATCTCCGTTAGTGCAGAATCAATTTATTCAGCTGATGGCTTCTACTGTTCGCCAGAAATTGTTACAGAGCATTCATAAGGCCATATATTTTGGCCTCCTGTTTGATTCTACTCCAGATCAAGCACATCGAGAGCAAATGGCAGAAACAGTTCGTTATGTTCATATTGATTTTCAGGAGAAAACAATTTTTATAAAAGTCTTTTCTTGGATTTACCCAATTAAAACGAAAGGATGCTGAAAACATTGTGGAAGTGATTTTGGAACAACTGGAAAAAGACAAAATGCTGTTAGAAGACTGTCGATCTCAATGCTATGACAATGGTGCAGTTATGGCTGGTTATAAAAGTGGTGTTCAACAGAGGATTATTGAAAAAAATAGCAAAGCTCTTTTTGTAAACTGCGATAATCATTCTCTCAATTTGGTTGGAGTGCGTGCTGCTAACCATGATGCAGTGATGGTGACTTTTTTGGTGCAATTCAGTCGCTTTATTCATTCTTTTCACGTTCAACTCTCCGTTGGCAAAAGCTGAAAGATGCCATACCAATAGTTGTCAAATCTGAATCTGAAACTCGATGGAGTTCCAGAACAGAGGCTGTGAAGCCTGTTCATGAATACTTTGATATTATAGTGGAACTCTTGCAAAGCATGGTTGATGATCAAAATGAAACTGCTGATACAAGAGGTGATGCAAGGCAGGTGCTGAATCAAATTTTGACTTTTCATTTCTTGGCCTTGCTTGGATTTTGGAACAAAATTCTTGTTCGGATTGATCGTGTTCAAAAACGACTCCAAGATCACACCATGAACTTTCATGATGCTGCTTATGATTTAAAAGCCCTTCAAGATTATTTTTTAAGCAGTCGAGAATCATTGGCCAGTGAATCACTTGAAGCAGGGCTGAAACTGTGTGATGAATGGGATATTCAAGTAGAAAGACGCCCCAGAAAGAAGAAACAAATGCCTGGTGAAAAAGCTAAGGATGTAGGGTTAACTGCGAAAGAAGAAATGATGAGAATAATGAAAGAAACTATTGATCGTCTCCATAATGAAATGGAAGAAAGATTTGTCCGTCTCCATGACTTGGATTCAAAATTTGGATTTCTTTTAGATGCTAGAGGATTATTGTTTGACTCAAATGAAAGCAACAGTAGTCATGACGTAAATATCTTAAAGAAAAGTTGTCTCAACCTTGGACAGTTTTATAGCAATGATATTGACGGCTTTGAGCTTTATGAAGAAATCCTGGATTGTAAGATGCTTCTGAAAAGTCGCCCAAATGTTCAGATTTCTAAAGCTGAGGAACTCCTCAAGTTTATTGTTCAGTATGGAGATGAAAATGTTTTTCCAAATTTGAGAGTAACTACTCAGATAATGCTCACTATTGCAATTTCAATTGCCAGCTGTGAGCGATCTTTCAGCAAGTTAACATTGATCTTATCATATTTATTAAGAGCTTCACTGGGCCAAGAAAGACTTTCTGCTTTAGCCTTGCTCAGCATTGAACGTGAGGAAACTGAAATAACAAATTTTGATGACATTATTGATAAGTTTGCATCAGCAAAATTAAGAAAAATACATGTTTATTGTGAAGTTCCAAATTATTCATTAAAAGAACAAAAAATAATAGGTGCAAACAAGGCATTTCTTTTAAAGTACCATATAATTGGAATGATTTTTTTCAGTATTTAATATTCTAATTACTAATTCTGCTATCGGTAATTCAGTAAAATTCAAGAAAACATCACAGTGTATTCTCATGAAAAGTTACGCCTCTCCTTGTACATATATTAATTGTTTCTGTTGTAATTCGGCAAATAATTAACCATACTTTGGTTTTATAAAATTAAATTGTATTAATAGAAATTTAATATCAACCTTAATAGTAAATATACGCGGTTATGTATATGGATAGAAAAACATTAAAGTATAAACTGTAAAAATAATTTTTATGAATTGTATTTTCATTTAATTTAAATTTATTTTTACATATTTTTGTACAGTTTTATATATATATAACTGTTTTCATTTTCATTTGTCATAAAATAAACTTCTTAAAAGTATATTTTGTTAGCGGTATTATTACGAGTAACCAGTTTGAGTACCATTATAAGAATTCAGCCAGAATTTTAAGGGCGCCATTTATTGATTTTCCCTGGGCGCGATCAACCCTAGTTACGCCTCTGTGGTAGACTGCTGTGCACATCAATCGATGATTTAATGTTTCCCGCCTGCACCAACTGTATACTATTATTTCATAAGCGAAAGGGTTAAAAATTGAGGTTCGCACACCCATTCTGTATAAACAAACTCAAAATATTTTTTTTAGTTGATACTTGTTATTTAATTATTTTTATACTATCGACATATCAAGAAAACTCATTTATAAAAGTCCTGCAGTACATTGCATTTTCGTCACATTTAACCCTTTCTGGTCCAGCCGGTCCATGTGAACCCATAATAATGTTTTGTGCATAAATCGTATAGTTTTGCCTATTTACTCCATAAGCAGGTAGAAAGATGGATTGAGGAAAATTGTTCCAGCGTTGACTGATTGAATAGACAAAAGATTAAAAATACGATTAACCTTGCGTTAAAGAGCTGGAAAGAAAAGGAGTGAGAAAATGTAGAGTCTGGTGTTGCGTGCTCTCCTTAAATGAGGAGGCATGCAGGTAGAGAGTTCAGAAGAGCAATGTCCGTTATAATAGCGATAGAAAAGAGAGAGTGAGGCAACATTGCGACGAAGAGAGAGAGATTGAAGACAGTGAGTAAGAGGCGGGAAATTGATGAGTCAGAAAGCTTTTGATTCCACCCATTCAAGTACGACTGTGTGCAGTGGCGTCGTTGCAGGGGGCCACTTGCCTGCCCTAATTTTTACTTGTCGGAAAGTTTGACCATAGTCGGCAATTTTCAATTCCTGCATTGCATTCCGTGGGTTGGCATAAACCACGATATTTGCAAAACATTTTGGCTTCAACCAACATTGTTTTGGTTATCGACCGTGTTCGTGATACTTCCTGAGCGGGAACATATTTATTGCCATTCGTCAGATTTAGCGTTCATGTTTAATTAGTAATTTAGATCAGAAAATATAACATAGTGTTGTACGGTTTTTATAGTAGTGTGTATTCATTAAAGGCCAAGCAGGGTCACCAAAAGTACCAGTCTGGTACGCTGGGTTGATGAGCTAACATAAATATGGCAAGTTAGCAACCCGACTTTCTCCCTGACTGAACTTCATGATCATGAACGCGTCGCGTACACGGTACAGTTGTCAGTACGTGACATACAGTGTAACGGTAGCCACTACAGTTCCACTGATCTTCCAGCTCTCAGTGTGTCACCGAGTTCGACAGTGGATGGATTGGCGACGTTCATGGTGAGTGTATGGGGGTGCATACTGCAGAGAGAACACTCACAGGCCTATTTTAATTTAAGAGTTAGAGTATGATGCAACATTTGGATTTTAGTGCTTAAATATTAAGCCTGCTTAATTTTGCAGTGTTTATACTATATTGAAGAATGATAACTGAGAAGTTTATTAACATGTTATAGCCTTTTAAAATTTGTATTTTTTTTCAGAACTTTCACAAAAGCACGTTCCAGCAGGACACAATTTTCTCCCACATTCATGGATCTCAAGGCAATACGTGTGAAATTGGTATGTTTGTTGTGCCAAAAAACCTTCAACACTGACTACAGAAAGCGTCACAACGAAATATTCCATGAAGAACATCTCAAAATAAACAAATTCCATACAAAACTTTTCGCACTGTGAAAAATCCTTTTGAGGTAAGTCCCTTCTGATTGATATACTGTATGTTCGTTGTCAATCATTTCCTTTTTTGCACTTAACAATAATAATAATAATAATAATAATAATAATGTTTAAGGTTGTTTAACCTCTTCCATGTTAGGATTGTCTTTGAGTGCGTACGCTTTGGGGTTGTTTAACTTCCTTTGCAACATCTAAGGTCATATGGCAGAAGGGACCTACGGCTTTACGTGGGATCACAACTACTGCTACTACTCCAATAAGGAAGACCCAGCGAAGCACCTTCATCGCTGAAATTTGAAGTCCTAACCGAGACTCAATTCCGGAACGCGCAGATCATCAGCCTGGCTCCATTAATCTACCCTGGAAGATCCTCCCTTCAGCTTACTCTCTTCTTTAGATTTAAAGGATCTTAGAATTTGTTTCGTCTTTGAGGACCACTTTTCTTCGCTGTTCTCTCGTGAATTCAGCACAATTTTCGACCCTTTTAACCCTTTAATGCCCAGTGTGACATTTTCATCGTTAACTTTGGAAGCAATTTTAGACCTTCCAGTTCCCAATTTGTGAAATTTAACACATTTCGTATTTTATTAATTATGAACAATAAAACTTTGTAAAATATATTTTTCAGTTATTTTGGGTCCAATTAAACGATTTTTATATCCCAATTTTTTTTTTTACTTTTCGACTTAATTTGGGTATGAAAGGGTTAAGCCCTTTAGTTTGGTTATATTCGCTGATAATATAGTTCTGAAACAGACATTCGTCCATGTAGGTGTCCAAAGGCAAGCTTCAACTTCTGTTTCAACTTCTGCTTCATCTTCTGTTTCACTTGGCCACCAATTGCTCTTCTGTTGTATAGAGATAAATTTTAACATACTGGATTTTATATGGTAGTGTAACGAGTGTCCTTCCTGAAGTTTTTTGCATTTTTCCTTAATCTATGCAGTGTTTTTTGCGAAGTTCCCTCAGAGATATACGACGCGCTGCAGTGAATTGCTGGTTGTTCTCATCTACAGTTAGGGATATAATTTACCTTCTTATATCTTCATCTAATTCTATTTAGACAATATTTATTCACCTCTGTTGGCAAAAATATAATATTTGTGCAGTAACTGTGTATCAGGTTCCTTATCTTAAAGTGAAAATAAACGCTAGCACTATACTTCATCAAATAAAATTTATCATTATTATTATATTGTATTACTGTATATTATCAAAGTCGCCACTTTTTTATATAGGGGCAAATTTTATTTGCTGGAATATGAATTAACAACAGAATTACGATGCACAGTCTGAATCCACTCGCTTTTTTGGTGTGGGGTAGATTTTGTAAGCGGCAGCTGTCGGGTAATATAGTATGTCTCTGCAGGAACTATCTTGGTTCTTGTATTTTAGGTCAACTAAAATATTCTTAACTAGACTTTTTTTATGTAGGAAGGAGGGGGCAAGAGCGAGCGCCCGCTAAAACGCCCTCCCCCACTATATAAGAAGAAGAGAGCCAAAATCAAGGTCTCTGAGGCTCATTTTATTTATTTATTCATGATGCCATTTTATTTATTTTTTTTTTATAAATTTTGAAAAGATTGTGTAGTGTGTAAAATGCATGTATATGTAGTAAAGAATAAAAGTAGAAGCGTGTGTTTGAGAGTACGCTGGACTTCTCACAGGGAAGATGAGAGACAGAAAAAGACCAGCTAAAGAATACAGTGACAGAAGAAACAGAAGTTCCAGCACTCCATCTTCTGTCTAATGTCCCCCCTTAGTGGACTGGCTTAGGGGAATGATCGTGACACGCTGACCCAAAGTACCAAATTTGGCACAGTAATACTGGAGTGTCATAAAAATGTTTTGAGTAGGGGCTACCCGATTTTAAAGCTCAAGGTCAAGGTCAGGTCAAGGTCAAAATCAAAAGTGAAGTGGCTTATGGAAATGATCGTCACATACTGACCCAAGCACCAAATTTGGCACAACCTTTTTGAGTGGGGGTTGCTCAGTTTTAAAGGTCAAGGTTAAAGGTCAAATGTAGAGTGGCTTACGGGAATGATAACGACATGGTGGCCCAAAGCACCAAATTTGGTACAGTTGTAGTTAGGGCCATATAACACTTTTGAGAGGGTCTGGCCAATTTTAACCATAACCTGGGATTTAAAATACTATATTATGTTTTAAAAACAATCCTTGTTATTAGCTAATGTATTAATTTACATAAATCCAAAATGACTGCCACAATGTGCAAAAGAAGCTAAGTTTTCCAGTGTATTTACATGTAGTTTAGGATTAAAGGTTAACACAAGTTTAAATTCAATGTATATGATCAACACTTTCCTAAAACACACACACAGCTGGTGATCGTATGTATTGTTTACTAAAATTAAGCAATTAATCACTGAACAATACCCGACATTCCCATGACACATGAACCTTTTTGTTATTCCTGACATTTTCCGAGACAAAGACACAATGCTGTGCATGTGAGCCCTGTAGTCCTGCGCTTGCAATTCTCTGAACAACTGGGTGTCGACTTGCAGCCACATTTGATTAGTTCTCTACAACTAAAAGCAGCAGCTGGTAAGGTTGTCCATACTTGATGCCACCCGTTGTCTGCTTTGGTCCACCCAAAGCCTTCAGGATTAGGTGCACTATGATGGGCTTCAGACTCTCTCTCCAAATACTGGCTTGGTACAGGTATCGATTTACATGTTGGAGCAGTGCACTCTGGGTTGTTGGAAGGTTTTCCATCATCTTCACTCTCCTTGGAAACAGCTCCTGTCGAAGGTCGTTCACCTTGACATGTGAGGTTGTATTGTCGTACATCACACAGGTAAACAGCTCAATGATTTTGAATGCTGAAGATGTAATTTCCTGTGGAACAAACGCAGTTAAGGACGTGATGGTGAATCCTTCTGTCGCTGTCGGGTAGGCATTTCATGTCTTCCAAGCTGACTTTTTGCCTTTACTCCTGAACTGAGATGTTGCATCAGAGCCGGAGAAGGGATGGAAAAACGGCAGAGCACAAGCTTTGTCCTCCCCAAGTTTTTGGCAGATTGAATTGATATGGTAATAGCGTAAGTGTTTTCCTGTACCAAAGCCAACCCATAACTGCATACCTGGATGATGATGCATAAGACTATGAAACATTCCTACCAGAATTGCAACCACATCAGAGTCTACGGTTCAAATGAGAACAGTAGTTGTTTCCTGCTTTAGGGCATCATGGGCATACAAACATATTCTACTGTTTGCCTTTTCGTGGTTACTCCCCAATTGTCATGTCTGCGTGATTTGATTATACCCTTGTACCAGAGGTAATGTCCACCTGTTTGGTAAGTGGATGGTGATGTTTGACTACTTCTTCCACCAGCAGAGCGAAGAGCTCTTCCTTGTTGGTATCGTTCTGTAGGAAGCCAGCAAAGTTGCTTGGTAACATTGCATTGCGGGATACCTTTCTCCGTACTCCTTTCCCTCGTTTCCCTTGTGTTGTGGCTTTCAGGCTGTCAGGTCGATAAGTGTCCCAAACGATGTCAATTCTCAAGCAGTTTTGAAGTTGCCTTTCTGTCCAAGGGATGAAGATGTTGTCACTGTAATCACCGAACGTAGATGTGGCAGGGTATGTGGCAGGGCATGCAAAATGGCAGCACCATCAAACACTTTGGCATCAAAATGTGAGAGTTCTTCTGGCTGGAAACTTGGGTCAAGACACTGTAATAATTCGATTTGTTGCTTGGTAGTTGAAGTTTCCCATGCCAGGACAATGCTGGTGGGCCATGGGTTGTTTTCATGTTTGAAAAACTGGTCCAGATCTGTGTGACGGAATTGTGCAGCAATGAACAGCTGACTGAACAGATTACAGTCACTCTTTATTTGCTTGAATTGTTGTCACTTTTGAGTTCATGGTAGTGGAGTGTAGATGCTTGAAGAGTGGAAGGTGTTTTTTCTTTATTACCCTGTGGATTGATTCTTATCTTTCAATCAGCACGTCCTTGAAACACTTAGAATACTGTCCAATGTTTCCATCGTGTGCAGTGCTCCCTTTGCCTTTTCCTTCATGTTGAACCTGATTAGTTGATATAGAATGAGACATGCCTGTGACTTTCCAACATCTTGATCTTTGATATTTGACCCGTATAACAGCATCGATACCAGAACTTTGAGGGAGTTAGATACTGCACTCCCTTGGCACTCGTGAGGAAAACTACCTGAGAATTGGGAAAATTTTGTCTCAAACATTTCCTTTCGTATTACTTTAGGTACATGTGCCATTGAGAGAGCATCTTTCTCGAAATTAGTTGACTCAAGTGCTTCTTTCAGTAGGTCTTTGAGACCTTCGTTAAAGACTAGAAGAGTACTTTTACCATCTGACTGTTCCTGGTACTCATCTGGGTAGTGCATCAAAAGTTTGTTCTTGAGCCGTGTCTTGTTTGTTGCTTTCTCATACCCTAATGCTGCAAGGCGATTTTCATACATTTTGTGCAAGTCGGTTAATCGGAATATGTAAACACCCTCTTCCACACTGCTTTTAATGAAGGATATAATTTCAGCAAATACCCTTGGTTCTGTCATTTTTTGATCATTACAGTCTGAGGGCGCTGACTGAGCTCTTTGCATACTTCTGTAACGAGTTCTAACACATCCATACAATGATTGTGGTATTTCGCCTCAGTGGCCACCATATCCCCATCTGTAATAGTGGCTAACAAATCAGTATCCTAGAATTTTCTTGGCCTGTTCTCTGAACGCTGTCTAATTCTAACGTAGTACAAATGGTTCCTTACAGAAAATGCACATATTTATACAATTTGACCCACCAGGGAGGTTCGAGTGTTTTGATCTTCTATGTTCAATATTATCAATCAACACACTGTCCAATTTTCCTCTTTCTGCCACGTCTCTCTTGTGTCCTTTTAGTTTTGAGTAAGCAAACTTAACCATTTTGCCTGGTTACTAAGAAAGCCATTTGCATTAGCATGATCTGGAAAACATACATCAACAAGCATTGAATCTAGGTGTCTAAAGCCGTTTACATTTTTAATAAAGTCCTCATGGGATGTTAGAGCTTTGCCGTCTTGTCTGGATGCAAGACATTTTAATGTGCCGTCATCCGTTCCACATACAACACAATTTGCCCAGTCCATATTGACTTGTAAGATTCAAATCACAAGGTCATCAGAGCTCCTGAAAAGAAGAAAATACAGTACCATTAATATCGAGTCACAAATAGCACAATAAATCAAAAGTATTAGACATTTTTATGCACAGGGCCACCTACTACCCTTCTTTCTGAAAAGCAAAGCAAAAAGTTTAGTATGTCGGCCAACTTGAAATCTAATATGATCGTCACCTGAGGGTATTTTCTATAGCCGAAATGGATTCCTTGACCCTAAAAATGTTGGTTTAGATAGTAAGATCATGTTTCTATATTGGACATAAGCTGCGTATGGCAAACACATGACAAAAACATAATTTAACCTTTGACATTGGCCTGACTTTGAGCTGGGCCTCTAAAATCGGGCAGCCCCCTCTCAAAGGTTTAGCATAGTACTACAGTATACGCGTGCAAAGTTTGGTGCTTTGGGCCAGCGTGTCAAGATATCACTTAAATTTTGACCTAAGCCACTCCACTACCCGAAGTACTTTCCTGGTCGATTCGTGTCTACAATTCCCTTAGTATAGTGCTAGCGTTTTTTCCCTTTAAGATAAGTAACCTGACACACAGTTACAAATATTATATTTTTTCCAACAGAGGTGAATAAACATTGTTCAAATATAATTAGATAAAGATATAAGAAGGCAAATTATATCCCTAACTTCAGATGAGCACAACTAGCAATTCACTGCAGCACGTCGTATTAGTATATCTCGAAGGGAACTTTGCAATCATGTCATATTTAGTAACTCATAATTACATTTTTAATGATAACACCAAATAATTTTTTTCAAGTGCAAAGGATCACTAAATAGCAAAAATATAATTAATAGAACAAATACATTGTTTAAATCATATTACTGTTGCAAAATAAAGCTTGAAATATTTCGCCCTAGTAGCATGGGCGCAAAAGGAGAGTGCAACGTAATTGCAAATGTTGATAAATGTCGCAAAGGAAATGTTGCATAAGGTTATGCAAAAAGGGGAATGTTGCAAGAGGTTATGCAACAAGGGGGATTGTTGCAAGATGTTATGCAACAAGGGGTTATGCAACTTGGGCCGGAGTTATCCCCCAAGTTGCAATGAACTCCCGCTGGGGGAGACCTCTTTGGGGGAGAAGCTGGGACGGCCTCACCCCCAGAGATGGGCACGATCTTGATCTTCAAGATCAGATCGTGATCTTGAAGATCAAGATCGTGATCTGATCTTGATCTTGAAGATCACTTTTATTATGGTGATCTTGATCTAAGATCACTTTATTTCTTGTGATCTTGATCTTGAGATCAGTTTAGACTTCAAGATCACTTTTAATTTCAGATTCTTAAATATGCCGCTATGCGAATGTCATTTGTTTTTTGTCCAAGCGACATCTGGTGGCAACTTTGTTCAACACCGACTGTTTATGTTTTCTGTTAGTTGGGTGACTTGCGTCATGCGTGGGCTCATGGAAGGTGTAGTTGCTGTGGAATTTAGGCTCGTAAAAAGTGTAATTTACTGTGCAATTATGTTAAAAGTGTTCTATTAATATATTATTATATATAGGCATAAAATATAGCCTATAGGTCCGTATTCATAATAAATTAATTCTAAACATATTTTATTTACAGATTGAATTTTTTAATAATGAGTGCAATTTTACAACTTCAACAAGCTCCCAAGGGAACCAAATATTCTAGGTTGTCACCAGAACAGTATTCAATATATTTAGATAACAATGTTGGTAATAAGGATCAATCTGTGCTATTGAACGGAAAATATTTTCAAATTGTCGAAAAAACTGGAAACAGTATCAAAGTTATTTGTAGGCAGTGTACAAAGAAAACTACAATTCTGTCTGCTGGCCTCGACTCAACAAGCAATCTTCTGAGGCACCTCAGGGTTAGTACTACTTAGTAACTAAGTAGTAAGTAGCAACATTAACATAATGGTTCAAGTCATATTTTAAGTGACTGGTGCCATACAAGACTAATGCTACATTTACATAGACGTCCATTTGAATATATTGTGCACTTCAGATATTAATAGATTATGGACTAGTAACTACATTAAAAACTGCCGATATCCAACTATAATAAAACGCCAGGTGTATCTGTCTTTCTCTCTGTCTGATCCATGTCTGTAATTTCTCCTATTTAGTTACTGAAGGACGAAATTCGGCTTTCAATTTAACATAGGATAAAAATGCACTGATCATGGTGAAAATAATTTTAGTTAAAGATAACAAAATTTTAGAATCTTGTTAAGTATTAATTTCAACTAGAAGTTTGATACTCTGATAAATATTATACAGGGTGTTCAAGAAGTCTCTCCGCATGATAATAATTTATTTTCTTGTGCAGAAACTACATTCGGATCTTTTGGGTGAATATGAATCGGAGAAGAAATCTCGCAAGCGTCCAGCTAAAGAAGAAGATGCCAGCGGCAGCAATGCTGGCCCTGCCAAAATTGCCAAGCAGTCAACACTAAGCATGTGCCACATTTCCAAGCAAAAACCAGGACCACCAATATGCAAGGATATCCTTGAAAAGAAGATTCTCTCGCTTGTGGCTAATGGGCTCCTACCATTGAGCCTAGTTGAACTACATGAATTTAAGGATCTTCTTTCATGTTAGTATAACTCAAATATTTTGCTATTTTTTCCATAGCTAATATCTGATTAAAATAATTAATCATATTATTTGTATGAACATTAGACTATCGCTAGCCTAGCTAAATATTTTGATATTTTTTCCATAGCTAATCTATTGTATTTGTTTTAATTTTTAAATATTTTTTTCAGACGTCAACCCGGCTGTTCAGGTGCCATCTAGACGCACCCTGGCTAGATCTCTTGCAACAACAACCAGTACAATGAAGGAAGACATACAAGCAAAACTGGCAGCAGTTGACCATGTGTGTGTTACATGCGACATATGGTCAACTAATCACCGCAGTTTCATGGGAGTCACTGCGCATTGGGTATGCTATTGATTTAGTGTATTATTTTTATATAATTGATAAATTGACCATTGGTGATAGACTGATAGTCTGATAGACTTATAGTATAATCTTTTCAATTATTCGACATGTGTTCCTCATTCATTAATTTGGTGAGTCTTCATTTTGCTGTGATTCACAGTAATTTCACACTAATTCACTGATTCTGTCATCTGTCATTGTGGCTGATTCACAGCAAAATGTGGAAGAGTCCATATTCACAGGCTGTGAATATGGACTCTTCCACATTTTGCTCTTATGGGATGGGTCACTGATGTGGTGGTATGGTAGGCGACTCATCGCTGAATTGCCTCCTTTATATCACATAGTTCTTCTCTTCAATGTTTGGTGGCGCAGTTTAGCTGGTGCGTGTCTAACCAATATTATTAAATTAAGCTTAAAAAAATGTTCATACAAACATTGATTTTATATTCTTACATTACAGATCAATGATGACTTGTCGCGAGGATCAGCTGCACTGGCATGCCGAAGATTTCGTGGAACACATAGCTTTCATAAAATTGCTGGAATATTGGACAGGATCAACTCGGAGCATGGTTTATCTTATAGAAAAGTTGTATCTACAGTCACCGACAATGCATCGAACATGGTGAAATGCTTTAAAGAGTTCGGTGTTCGTGTTCAGAATCGTACTGACGACATTGATGAAGATGATGCAGATGAAGATGATGATGAAAAAGATTCAGATGAAGAGGTTATCATCAGCAACTTTCCTGAACATTCAGGAGAGCATGGAGAGGAGTCAGTGAAACTATCATCCCATATTCGATGTGCCTCCCACACATTGAACTTGGTAGCAACAACTGATGCAGATAAAGGACTGAATTCACCTGGACTAAAGAAGATAAAGCATTCTGCAATGGGAAAATGTTCGGCGCTGTGGAATGCTGCTGGTAAACCCAAGTCAGCAGAAAAAATACAGGAAATAACTGGCGTCCAATTTAGGTACCCATGCGTCACCCGATGGAACTCAATGTACGACTCATTAAGCCAAATATATAAACATAAGAACGACGTGAATGTAGCTCTTGAAGAACTGAATCTACCCATCCTCAAAGACAATGAATTGGAATTTATTTCA
Organism: Bathynomus jamesi; assembly: GCA_023014485.1. Taxonomy (NCBI): domain Eukaryota; kingdom Metazoa; phylum Arthropoda; class Malacostraca; order Isopoda; family Cirolanidae; genus Bathynomus; species Bathynomus jamesi. Next base: position 481,172 of record JAJOZX010001656.1, read on the forward strand.
GAATATTTGTCTGTTCTAAAACCAATTGCAGCAGCCCTCAACAAATTACAGGCAGAGAAAGAATGCTACTACGGTTGTCTTCTTCCAACAGTCCTAGTGACTCAAGATGCCCTCGCAAGATTGGAGCCTATCCAACCAAACGACCTGCGCTTGAGACTGCATGCCATTACTGGCAGCAGTCGTCTCTGGCTTCAATGCCAGATTTGGTCATTTTTTGTCGTTGAGCCCCGAGGTAACTGATGCCGTTTTGGCCTCAGTATCTCATCCGTATTTCAAACTTAGATGGATATCATTGTTGCAAGGGCCTAATTTCGGCGATCATGAAGCAATCAAGTCTCAAGTAAAAGACAAGCTGCAAATGGCTGTAAGAAATTGTAATTCTGACAGCAGTGGTAATAGTTCGGTGAACTCAGACTCATCATCTGAAGACGATTTCTTCAGAACTATGGACAGCTCATTCTCTGCTCCTAACAACAAGGAAGACTTGGAAGTCCTCAATTATTTGCAGGACACCAGTAAGGCACTCGACTCTTTAGATAGGTATCCTGCTATAAAGAAGATCTTCAAGAGGTATAACACCACGCTACCTTCCTCTGCACCAGTGGAACGGTTGTTTTCGTTTGCTGGCATGGTTCATAGCCCCAAACGAAGTCGTCTCTCGGATGGTAACTTTGAACAATTGGTTTTGCTGAAAGCAAATGTTTACAGCGGTTGAACATTAAATTAACACTCTTAACTTGCGGTTTTTACCCTTATATTGTCAGTAATTGCGTACTGCAGTAAAACTGTAAAATTAAATTCTATGTAAAAAATGTTTACTTATATATGCTGACCATTCATTGATATGGGTTATGGACCTGGTGAAATGAGAATTGAGAAAAATAGAACTAAAAACTATATGTAGGTCATTTAATAGTTTTTTCTTTGCTGATAAGTTATGATACTAAGTTTTAAGTTTACCACCTGAAAAACTGAAAGGGGAATCGTCAATCCCCGTGGTTTAGATCAGGTGACATGGGTAGGATGCGATGCTTGTATTGCCTCAGCCCTCAGGGAGTATTAGGAGTGATACTTTTCAGGAGTGATTAACAAAATAATTTGTTTTTGTTTACTCTACAAGAGTACAGCTTTTTTCAATTCATATAAAAGTGATCTTAAAAAGTGATCTTGAAAAGTGATCTTCAAGATCACGATCTTGATCTTGATCTTCAAGATCACATTTTTCTGGTGATCTGATCTTGATCTTCAAGATCACATTTTTCTGGTGATCTGATCTTGATCTTCAAGATCACCAAAGTTGGTGATCTTGCCCATCTCTGCTCACCCCCCCAAAGGGGTATACCTAACCTAAGAGAGAGAGAGAAAGGAGGAGAGGAAGAGAGGAGTGTTCACTTGGCAGGAGCCAAGCGCATATTAAGACTTCATCCCAGCGCTTGCGGTCTTAAAACCCCCTAATCAGCCAGTTGGCTTAATCCGCCAGTTGGCACAGTGTATACAACGTTTGGACAAATACACCTACACCCCCGTCTATACGCCCATAAAATATCACACACACACACACACACACACACACACACACAACTATATGCGAGTTTATATGCGCCGGGTTCAAGACCCGGTGACGGCGCGTCCTTCCACGGTTAGTAGATAAATGGGAAACCAGGGTATCCTAGTGGTCCGCGTTAAACTGTAGGTCTAAGGTGGAGTGTAAACATCCTTCCACGATTGGTAGATAAATGGGTAACCAGGGTATCCTAAAAGGGACCCCGTTAAACTGTATTGCAAGACGCGGTCATGTTATTTATCTTTGTTTATTTCCCTCTCTCTCTCTCTCTCTTTCGCGCGCGCTCTCTCTCTTATATATATACACATATATATTTCCCCGTTAAACCGTAGGTCTAAGGTGGTGTAAACATCCTTCCACGGTTGGTAGATAAATGGGCAACCAGGGGATCCCGTTAAACTGTATTGCAACACTCGATCATGTTATTTATCTGTTTGTTTATTTCCCTTTCTTATATATATATATATATATATATATATATATATATATATATATGTTAAGAGAAGCAGGAAGCCCTTGATTAAATCTTACAACTATCATACTAAGGTTATTCCTGGATGGAATGATTTTATTGCCCCACTGAAGAGGGAATCGAAAGACGCCTATGATTTGTGGTGCTTTCATGGTAGACCCAGATTAGGACCAGTATACATAAATATGTGTAGAAGTCGGGGTCAGTATAAGGCGGCCATAAGGCGATGTAAACAGGAAAAAGAGTCTATTCGAGCATCAAAAAGCCTGTGAAGCTCGCATAAATAACGATAATAACAAATTTTGGAAATTTGTTAAGAATCAAACGGGAGTAAAAAATGTCCTCCCTCCGACAATCGATGGGGTGTCGGGGGAGGATGAAATTGCAAAGCTGTGGAAAAACCACTACTTTAACATTCTTAATAGTGTGAGTAGGGATAATCTTAAGATAGATTGCAGCGAAACGATTGTGGGAGGGACAAGGGAAAATACTTTGATATTTTCTGAAGTAAAGAGGTTAATTAAAGAGTTAAAGACTGGTTCTGCGTCAGGGGTAGATGACTTATCGAATGAGCACTTAAAATATGCAAATGACGTAGTATGTCTGCATATATCATTGCTCCTATCAGCCATGCTTGCTCATAGCTATATCCCTGCAGAGTTCATGAGGGTATATATCTTGACCCTGGTCAAAAATAAGTACGGAGACATTCTGTCCAGCAATAATTACAGGCCTATTGCTGTCGCTTCCTGCTTCTCGAAACTACTAGAAAAACTCTTGTTACTCCGATTAAATGATTTCCTATGGACATCTCCTAATCAGTTTGGCTTTAAAAGGTCCCACTCAACTGACCTGTGTATCTATGTACTTAAAGAAACAATATCTAAATACATTGACAGTAATTCAACCATTTATAGCTGTTTCCTTGATACAAGTAAGGCATATGATAGGGTGAACCACAATATTTTATTTGCAAAACTAGAAGACAGGAAGGTTCCCATGTACATATTAAATTTATTGAAATTTTGGTATTCCCACCAATCTTTCACTGTTAGGTGGGGCAATGTTTAATATGTTTAATATGTATATTGACGGATTAATTGCTTCACTTAATGAGGCAACAGTGGGATGTTGTAAAGATAACACAAGGATAAATAACTTAGTTTATGCCGATGATATGGTGTTAATAAGTCCCTCTGTTAAAGGTCTGGATCGGCTACTGAATGTCTGCGAAGTGTATTCGCAGAAACATGATATTCTTTTTAATGTTACAAAAACTAAGGTTATATAATTTCATTGTATATATTTCTATCCTTAGTATATGAACTGTCATTGTATTAATAATATTTGTCATATGGACTATAGTCTGCCAATAAACCTTTTCATTTTCATTTTCATATATATATATATATATATATATATATATATATATATATATGATGAATAAAACCACGAAGGAAAGGAAACACAAAATGGTGCTCAAGCGCTTTCGTCTATTGACATCCTCAGGAACACTGAAGTACATAAAAAGGTTAAGCCTATATATAGGTTACAGAAAGAAAAAAGAGAAAAAATAAATAACATACATACACACACACATATATATATATATATATATATACATACATATCTATATATACAAATACATACATACATACATACATACATATATATACAATAAACAGAGAAGTAAAAATAAAAAATAAAAAATTAAAACCTTAAAGGATTACCAGTGAGGCGTACAGATTTGTAAGAAAAAATATCGATTTTTAGCACAAGATCAAATGGATTATAAAAATACAAATTTATACTGGAACTCTGCCCGGGTTTTAACACACTGCTGCCTATGGTCAGGTTTCGATATATATAAAAAAATAAAATGCAAATTAAAAGTTAATAAAGTAGAAGACAAGTTTACCAAAGATTTAATGTTTTACCCTTCTTATCTAAATCTGTTTTAAAGGAATTCAAAATAACAGGATCGAGTTGAAAAAGACCTTTGCTTATGTTGAAGTTATTTGAAAGTTGGATAATGGCAGACTCAAGAATATTTCTATTAACAATGTTGCTTGAATGGAATAAAACTGAAGCATTATTCCAATCAATACAGTGGGCTAACTCTGACAAATGGACAAAAAGGGCACTGGACAACTGTCCTGTTCTAACGGAATATTGATGCTGTTTTATACGTGTGTGGGAAAGGATTTGCACACACGTATAAAACAGCATCAATATTCCGTTAGAACAGGACAGTTGTCCAGTGCCCTTTTTGTCCATTTGTCAGAGTTAGCCCACTGTATTGATTGGAATAATGCTTCAGTTTTATTCCATTCAAGCAACATTGTTAATAGAAATATTCTTGAGTCTGCCATTATCCAACTTTCAAATAACTTCAACATAAGCAAAGGTCTTTTTCAACTCGATCCTGTTATTTTGAATTCCTTTAAAACAGATTTAGATAAGAAGGGTAAAACATTAAATCTTTGGTAAACTTGTCTTCTACTTTATTAACTTTTAATTTGCATTTTTTTTTTTATATATATCGAAACCTGACCATAGGCAGCAGTGTGTTAAAACCCGGGCAGAGTTCCAGTATAAATTTGTATTTTTATAATCCATTTGATCTTGTGCTAAAAATCGATATTTTTTCTTACAAATCTGTACGCCTCACTGGTAATCCTTTAAGGTTTTAATTTTTTATTTTTTATTTTTACTTCTCTGTTTATTGTATATATATGTATGTATGTATGTATGTATGTATTTGTATATATAGATATGTATGTATGTATATATATATATATATGTGTGTGTGTATGTTATTTATTTTTTCTCTTTTTTTCTTTCTGTAACCTATATATAGGCTTAACCTTTTTATGTACTTCAGTGTTCCTGAGGATGTCAATAGACGAAAGCGCTTGAGCACCATTTTGTGTTTCCTTTCCTTCGTGGTTTTATTCATCATAAATATTTTTCACGTGTTACTTTCGTGAAATAATTTTCATATATATATATGTTTCCCCGTTAAAAAGTAGGTCTAAGGTGGAGTGTGAAGCTTGACCTTCGCTAGAATGAACAATTCGGGCCGAAGCCATCGAAAGCAAATGCGAGCCTATATATGTACAATTCCGGAAAAAAGTTCATCTAATAAATTCTGAAAATTCGTACAAGAAGCGTGCACAAAATATAAAATCACGTCAAATTGCATTAATTAACACTCTCTCCGGCTAACTTGAATCGAATATTACGGTCTTTTTCATCTGTAACTTCTTCAAATTAAAACAGGACAAATGGTACACGTAGCATTAAAATGTGCAGCACAAATGAATAAATAGAAAGGAAATATGATAAAGGAGGGAAATGAAGAGAAGAAGAAAGGTGAAAGCGATATAAGGAAAAACTTTACTAAACATTTCCTAATTAAACGATGTAAATAGCTGAACAATAGAAGGACAAATATTTATAGAAAAAAAAAACATATATATATATATATATACATATATACACAATTGTATTAAATATCGTTCTGAAAATTGTGGAGTTTGACGAATGCGATAGATAAACTTCTTTCCGCAGAAGTTTTATTGTTTTGGGCATAGACATCACAAAGATTAAACTTCACGCGCAACTGAGAATTCAGTTCAGCGTTTCTCTCAAACATGTGCGATTTGTACCCGAATTCCAAATATATCTTTGAATGTCGCTTCACGGATAAGTGACGTTAATAGTTACTTCCAGTTTCTGATGAATTTTTTTTCAGAGGAGATAATAAATTTTCCGAACCTATTTTAGATGGGGTACAATAAACCGTTTAGAAATTTATCTTCCAACCTCGTTAAGCATCTCATACGTTGAAATCAACATTCCCCGCCAAATCATCGGAACCCCAGAATACAAGATCAAAAACAACGCGTTTCTCTCTATACGAATGGGTATATCTGACGCCCCAGATTTCACGGGGCAGCCAATCACAACCCTGTGGGCGGAGCCCAGGACTCTGGTTGGAGGCTAGGCGGGTCTATGCGTTAAGCCTCACCCAAATTTCACTGATAGCCAATAGGAAGCTCGCGAATCGGGTACTGTGAGATGTTCACAATTACGATCCCATTTATGAAAGGAAGCACTTTCACCTCAGGGCCTCAATTCAGTCGTTTTTTGGGAACAGTGCTTTTGAAATACCTCGCCATGAGCCAAGAGTCGCTCTACAACTCTCCGGATTTGTTTGAAGATAAGATTTCTATGCAGCGGTTGCGCTCCACCTTTTCAGCAGCTGCAGACCGGAACGCCCTACTTTAGACGCAATCTATTGCAGAAATTTGTGACGGAGGGCAAGAACCATTCAATGAAGACGATATTAAAATGTAAGTAATTAATTTGTGATTATATACTTCGGTTCATTCAGTGTTAAATAATTTATAAAAGGCCATAATAAATGCGTTTTGAAAAATAGTTTGTGATTTAAGCGGAAGGCCGGGCAATGTGTATATATAACGTTTCATTCAGTGTTAGTTAATTTATAAAAAGCCATAATAAATGCGTTTTGGAAAACTAATTTGTGGTTTATTCTCGGTCTATATACAACGTTTCATTCATTGCAAGTATTATAATTTTTGAAATTCGTAATAAAACGAAGTGAAAGGATATCTGCCCAGAGGTCGAGGCCCGGTCTCTAATCATATATATATATATATATATATCGAAGCTATTGACTTCTCCTTAGGGAAACGGAGCTTACACAACAGCAAACATTTCCGTTTATTTTTTATACTTCAGACGTTTCGACAAATCTTTTGTCATCATCAGTGAATTATAAGTCTTAAAACCTTAAAACAAAAATGAGAATAATGAAAATGACATCAATACACAATTAAAATCATTAAAATTATATCATGCCTATCACAACTAATAGAGCACTACAACAATATCCTAGATGCATTGGAAGGCAATGACAACTACGATGTTATATACCCAGATTTTGCTAAAGCTTTCGATAAATGTGACCATGGTATAATAGGACATAAAATTAAAGACATGGGAATAACAGGCAAAGTGGGAAAATGGATCTACAACTTCCTTAGTGATCGTCTGCAGGTCGTCAAAATTGAAGGTATATCATCATCAGAATCGGAAGTACGCAGCTCAGTACCACAAGGGACAGTACTGGCCCCACTCCTGTTCATTATCATGCTAACAGACATAGACAGCGGAGTAAACAGCAATAGTATAGTAACATCATTTGCAGACGATACAAAGATCAGCAGAAAAATCAGCGATGTACATGACGTGGAGGCTTTGCAGAGGGACACGAACAAAATATACAAATGGTCAGAAGACAACAACATGTCACTCAACGCCGAGAAATTTCAACTCTTGAGATATGGTAGAAAAGAAGAACTTAAACAGACTGCATATTATGCTCCAGATAGACAGGAAATTCAGAGAAGCATGAAAGCGATTGATCTCGGGATAATAATGACAGATGATGCGAAATTCGAAACACAAAATCAGATAGCGATAAATAAAGCAAAAAGAGTCGCCGGACAGGTTCTAAGAACGTTCAAGAGAAGGGACAGGACAGTAATGATTCCCCTGCTAAAAACACTGATTATACCAAAACTTGAATACTGCTCAGTTTTGACGTCCCCATATAAAAAGGAAGAAACTAATAAACTAGAAGAAACGCAAAGGCATTTCACAGCCAAGATTGATGGCTGCAAAGAACTCAACTACTGGGAAAGGCTACGTAAACTAAATCTGTACTCACTGGAAAGAAGAAGAGAGAGGTACATCATAATCTACATATGGAAAATGATCGAAAAACTGGTACCAAACCTAAAACTAAACCCAATTACCATTCAAACAACACTGGAAAATAGGAAAGGCAGAATGTGTAGTGTTCCCAAATTAAAAGCACGACAAGGGACCTCCTCAACCCTGAAGGAGAATAGCTTGGTTGTCAGGGGGCCAAGACTTTTCAACCAGCTTCCTAAGGACCTCAGAAACGTAACGGGGGTCAAAGTTGAAGTCCTCAAGAAAAGACTGGATGCCTGGCTCAGGACAGTACCAGATGAGCCGGGCGTGCCTGGCTATGTACGGTGGAGAGCGCAAGAAAGTAACTCGCTCCTCCACCAGGCCAGACCTAGAGGCGGGGCCACCAGCTTGACCTCCGTGTGAAGAGAGACCACCACACGAAACAACATAAGGTACATAAGGTTCACTACAAGAAATTAAAATCATTAAAATTAAATTAAAATTACCTCAACTGGTAAATACACAATGTTTACATCAACCTCCATACTTGGCAGAAACTGAGAGAAAACTGTATGGTCAGTAAATTAGAAGGTATGATATGTCTATGAAAATCGGTTGGTTAGTTAAAAGAGCTGTAATTTGTAAGATGGACTATTATTGTTAATGGAAGGTTTGTTTCTATAGATGTACAAAGATTCTAAAATTCGGAGTTCTGTAAGGTTATTGGATCTAGTTAGAATTTCGAACTGAGTTTTGTGAAGGGGATGGTTGTTTTCATTACTATGGTTTCTAATTACGGATTGTGGTGGGCTACTGAGAGGACGGTTGGTACGGACTGATAAGCCCAAATGTTGAGAAAGGCGTACCTCCAGTTGGAGTTGAGTACTGCCAATATACGTAGCCTTACAGCTGTCGCACGTGTATTTGTAAACAACATTAGGGCATACAGTTTTGGGGAATTTGTCTTTGAACTTTAACAAATTTGATAATTTAAGTGGGTTGACGAGGGAGAATCTAAAATTTATTTGGGGATAACTAGACTTGAGCAGTTTTGACACTTCACTTCGAATACGCAATGATAAATAATCATAAAAAGGTAATTTAATATATCTGGTTTCTTTTTGTACTGTAGTTAGGGAGTTTAGTATTAAAAGTGTTATTTAAAAATTTCTTTAATTGGTTGTCAAAAAGATTTCAAGGGTAGTAATTATTAATAAAGTAGTCTTAAGAATTTAAATCCTTCGTTTAATGAAAAGTAATCTGAGCAAATCCGGTAACTTCTTGTAAATAATGTTACTATAGCACTAATCTTATATTTATAAAACATACAACTTAAATAATTGCTTCCCAAACCAGTAAAAGTTTGTTTTCTAAATAGTGAGGTCTGGAACTTGTTATTAGCCCGTTTAACTAGAACATCCAGGAAAGGTAAACTATTATTTGTTTCGTTTTCACATGTGTACTTAATGAAATGAAAATGAAAGGGTTTATTGGCAGACTATAGTCCATATGACAAATATTATTAATACAATGACAGTTCATATACTAAGGATAGAAATATATACAATTGAATTAGAAATAATACTGCACTGTCGAAGTTAAGTGGAGCTACAGACAGACGTTTCGTACCAAGAAGTCCATAGCTTAGGCCTTAGAGGATAAGTGGCAGGACTCATGGATAGCTTGGATGATCGGGTTGGTTGATATTTTAATTCTTTGCATTAGACTGTGCTGACCACGTCTTACCTCCGGGAAGCTCGGGACATTGCGGGTAGCAAACATTTGCGAAGCTGAGCATCTCGGGGGTAATTTATGTAAGAGTCTAAAAGACCTGTTGTACAGCAAATTTAGGGTTCTGCCAGAACCTTTTTTATAATTCACCCAGAGTTGCTGACCGTATATATTACTGCAGAAAGTACGAGTGTGTCTTTAGTTTCACTTGTACAGAAACGAAAGTTCCTTATGGTCATATTCGCTTTAGCACACAGGCTTCGAGATTGTTTTCTTATATCCGAGTCATCACTGAAGGAGCTGGAAATAGTTTGACCCCCCAAATACTTAAACTCTTGTACTTCCTCAATTACTTCACCATTCATTTTAAACCTTATATCAGCTGGCTGATTACAGCTTTTAGGATGAAACTGCATAACCTTAGTTTTTGTAACATTAAAAAGAATATCATGTTTCTGCGAATACACTTCGCAGACATTTAGTAGCCGATCCAGACATTTAACAGAGGGACTTATTAACACCATATCATCGGCATAAACTAAGTTATTTATCCTTGTGTTATCTTTACAACATCCCACTGTTGCCTCATTAAGTGAAGCAATTAATCCGTCAATATACACATCAAACAGCATAGAGGAGAGCATGGAGCCTTGTCTCACCCCGCAAGAGGAGCCAAAACACTCGGATAGTACATTGCCCCACCTAACAGTGAAAGATTGGTGGGAATACCAAAATTTCAATAAATTTAATATGTACATGGGAACCTTCCTGTCTTCTAGTTTTGCAAATAAAATATTGTGGTTCACCCTATCGTATTCCTTACTTGTATCAAGGAAACAGCTATAAATGGTTGAATTACTGTCAATGTATTTAGATATTGTTTCTTTAAGTACATAGATACACAGGTCAGTTGAGTGGGACCTTTTAAAGCCAAACTGATTAGATGTCCATAGGAAATTATTTAATCGGAGTAACAGGAGTTTTTCTAGTAGTTTCGAGAAATTACTATGTTGTTTATTACGATAATGAAGAAAAAGTTTTACGTGTGAAGGATCTTTAAATATTGAATATTGAAAAAGTGTCATCCACGTATCTTCTGTAATATACGGGTTTAAAACTATTAGGACAACTTTTCAACCAAATTTCTTGTAATGGCAAAGAAATGCATTTGCTCGTGTTGGGCTCAACGGGGAACCCATAGCTACCCCATCAATTTGGCTGTAAAGGTTGCTATTAAATAAGAAAAGATTATCACAACACGCTATTTCGAGGAGGTCTTTAAATTGAGTCTGAGTGAGGCCATTAATAAGAGTAGTACCAGTAGTGAATAACTTGTTTAGTATGATATCTAATGTTTCTTTTAACGGGACATTAGTAAATAATGACGAGACATCAAAACTGGTCATAGTAAGAGAATCGGCACGATTGAACTCTTTTATATCTTTAGCAAAATGAAACGAGTTTTAATGAAATAATCATTATAGGTAAGTTTTGAAAGCAAGGGAACGAAGAATTTGGGTAAGTTATAATTAAATGTACCACAGGCCGAAAGAATAGGTCTTAGTTGGAAATTTGGCTTATGGACTTTGGGTAAACCGTATAGAATTCCTGGATTAGAACCAGAAGCAAACAAAAAATTGTATGTGTTGTCATCAATAATATTACTATGTTTTAATTTATGCAAAAACCTATTAAGTTTATCTTCGAGTTTTAGCAATTTTGACAGAACATTCTCTTTTACCCTTTTAAATTTAGACGTATCCGACAAAATTGTCTCCATTCTGTTTATGTAAACTGTTGAATCATGCAACACTATTCCCTTACCCTTATCCGGTTTTGTAATGATGACAGAGTTATCCTTTTTCAAATTATTAAGAATTTTAAAATCTTGCTTATTAAAACGGGGGTAAAACACTTTATGGGGTTTAAAATTCTAAAAATTCTTAAAAGAGATGCTCTCCATTTGTTTTACCAAGTTATGAAACGAGAAATTTGGTCAGATCTCACAATTCTTAATATTAATGAGAAGATTTTCAAAACCAGAGAAAAATGTATAAAAATTTAGTTTATAATGAGGTCGATCAAAATTTAAGCCTAACGACAATATTTCTCTCTCTCTAATACTTAAAACTCTATTAGAAAAATTAAAAATGAAATTATTTGGATTATTAAAAAACGACTGAGTGATTCCCAATTTTTCTAATTTGGCACCATTGTATCCTTTTATGTCTATTGATAATTTTATCACAGCAAGTTTGAAAATTAGTAACTAAACACTGTTAAGCAATAAAAGATACCCTAGATTTTAGACCAAATAGAGAATTCTTATATTTCAGCTTGAGAAAACTCACTGTTTTAATTTTCGATTGAAGTTCCAAATTTAATAATTTATGTTGCCATGATTTATATAGTTCGGAGTTATGGAGGCGTTTATTATAGAGTTTAAATCTAAGAAACTTAGGCACAATATTATAACTTTTGCACTTAGACAAGAAATTCTCATCACAAATAGCCTTAGTAAGTTTCAAATAGACTTTTTCACATTGTCTGTAACAGTTCAATGTCGATCGGCCATATCTTTAGGTTAATATCAAAGCTATTGACTTCTCCTTAGGGAAACAGAGCTTACAGATGAAAAGAAGGACCAACACAACAGCAAACATTTCCGTTTATTTTTTATACTTCAGACGTTTCGACAAATCTTTTGTCATCATCAGTGAATTATAAGTCTTAAAACCTTAAAACAAAAATGAGAATAATGAAAATTACATCAATACACAATTAAAATCATTAAAATTACATCACTACAAAAAATTAAAATCATTAAAATTAAATTAAAATTACCTCAAAGTGTTTTCCCCACTTTTTAATAAGCTAGATTTTAAAATTCTTAATAATTTGAAAAAGGATAACTCTGTCATCATTACAAAATCGGATAAGGGTAAGGGAATAGTGTTGCTTGATTCAACAGTTTACATAAACAGAATGGAGACAATTTTGTCGGATACGTCTAAATTTAAAAGGGTAAAAGAGAATGTTCTGTCTAAATTGCTAAAACTCGAAGATAAACTTAATAGGTTTTTGCATAAATTAAAAAATAGTAATATTATTGATGACAACACATACAATTTTTTGTTTGCTTCTGGTTCTAATCCAGGAATTCTATACGGTTTACCCAAAGTCCATAAGCCAAATTTCCCACTAAGACCTATTCTTTCGGACTGTGGTACATTTAATTATAACTTAGCCAAATTCTTCGTTCCCTTGCTTTCAAAACTTACCTATAATGATTATTCCATTAACAACTCGTTTGATTTTGCTAAAGATATAAAAGAGATCAATCGTGCCGATTCTCTTACTATGGCCAGTTTTGATGTCTCGTCATTACTTACTAATGTCCCGGAAAAAGAAACATTAGATATCATACTAAACAAGTTATTCACTACTGGTAATACTCTTATTAATGGCCTCACTCAGACTCAATTTAAAAACCTCCTCGAAATAGCGTGTTGTGATAATCTTTTCTTATTTAATAGCAACTTTTACAGCAAAATTGATTGGGTAGCTATGGGTTCCCCGTTGACCCCAACACGAGCAAATGCATTTCTTTGCCATTACGAAGAAATTTGGTTGAAAAGTTGTCCTAATAGTTTTAAACCCGTATATTACAGAAGATACGTGGATGACACTTTTTTAATATTTAAAGATCCTTCACACGTAAAACGTTTTCTTCATTATCTTAATAAACAACATAGTAATATTAAGTACACATGTGAAAACGAAACAAATAATAGTTTATCTTTCCTGGATATTCTAGTTAAACGGGCTAATAACAAGTTCCAGACCTCACTATTTAGAAAAACTTCGACTGGTTTGGGAAGCAATTATTTAAGTTGTATGTTTTATAAATGTAAGATTAGTGCTATAGTAACATTATTAACAAGAAGTTACCGGATTTGCTGAGATTAATTTTCATTAAACGAAGAATTTTAATTTTTTAGACAGTACTTTATTAATAATTACTACTCTTCTAATCTTTTTGACAACCAATTAAAGAAATTTTTAAATAACACTTTTAATACTAAACTCCCCATAACTACAGTACAAAAAGAAACCAGATGTATTAAATTACCTTTTTATGGTTATTTATCATTGCGTATTCGAGGTGAAGTGTCAAAACTGCTCAAGTCTAGTTATCCCCAAATAAATTTTAGATTCTCCTTCGTCAACCCACTTAAATTATGAAATTGTTAAAGTTCAAAGAAAAATTCCCCAAACCTGTATGCCCTAATGTTGTTTACAAATACACGTGCGACAGCTGTAAGGCTGCATATATTGGCAGTACTCAACTCCAACTGGAGGTACGCCTTTCTCAACATTTGGGCTTATCAGTCCATACCAACCGTCCCCTCAGTAGCCCACTACAATCCGCAATTAGAAACCATAATAATGAAAACAACTATCCCCTTCACAAAACACAGTTCGAAATTCTAACTAGATCCAATAACCTTACAGAACTCCGAATTTTAGAATCTTTGTACATCTATAGAAACAAGCCTTCCATTAACAATAATAGTTCATCTTACAAATTACAGCTCTTTTAACTAACCAACCGATTTTCATAGACATATACCTTCTAATTTACTGACCATACAGTTTTCTCTCAGTTTCTGCCAAGTATGGAGGTTGATGTAAACATTGTGTATTTACCAGTTTAGGTAATTTTAATTTAATTTTAATAATTTTAATTTTTTGTAGTGATCTAATTTTAATGATTTTAATTGTGTATTGATATAATTTTCATTATTCTCATTTTTGTTTTAAGGTTTTAAGACTTATAATTCACTGATGATGACAAAAGATTTGTCGAAACGTCTGAAGTATAAAAATAAACGGAAATGCTTGCTGTTGTGTTGGTACTTCTTTTCATATATATATATATATATATATATATATATATATATATTCATCATATATATATATATATATATATTAGGGTGGCCCAAAAAAATGAAAGTTGAAAATATCTTTCTCCACAAGGTCATCCGTGTTCCATATTAAAATGTAAGAACTCATGCCAAAACTTAGACAGATCATACGATATTTAGAGGTCGCGACCAGTTCCTATATTTTTAGGATTTGAAACAAAAATACAATATCAATGTTTATTTCAAAATTTAAAGTTAACAGCACAGAGCACATGTGCGAAATATACTAGAACACACATGTCATAGCAGTTAATACGACTGCACTAAATCCTCGCATATCAAACAAACAACGTCACACTCGTTACTTTTTCTTCGTCAAAACCAACAAGTCGGAATTTTTTTCGGTGGATGTCGACGAGTCGCAGTAGGTATTGTTTCTGGGTCTCGTCTTTCGTCAGCACGGTATTGTAGGACTGAAAAGGAGCGACTCCTCGTTCGGCACAGTCGTTAACGACCTTGAGGAGCCTGCACTTAGCCTTAAGTAACTGGTAAATGGGGTCTGTCAGCCAGAGAGAGGAAGGTTTTGACAAGAATGTCTTGGCTTCATCTTGTCCTTTCATGGAGAGTATATCGAATATCTTCAAAGACCGGCTCGTGATGTACGACGCCACTGAAGAACGATGATCGAACACAGTCCCGTCCAGACGTCTCAAGAGATTTGGTTTGAGGAACGTAAGAAGTTGTCAACCATAGCTGCTTTGGTGATCTCGTTGACGCGATTGTCGAAGAGGGCGCGAGGTGCTCAGAGAAGTACCACAAATGGCGATAGAAGGCCTTAACAGCCGCCTTCCTGATTGCACGGCCATCAACTTAATTTGGCTCCTGAAACGGAAGATCTTCAGCGAGTATACTGTCTTAGCCATCCACCGACGGTTCTCCGTCGGAGGATCCCCCTTGGAATATATGACAGAGCTGAAGCAACTCTCCATAGTCATCCCGTGGGAGCTGGCTCTTGACTGCCTCCGAGTAAAATGACATTATCTCCTCTCGTAGGCCATCCGGCATGCCAACTAAGAGCTCGTCTCAAGCAGAACGGAAATCAACTATATTAATATCAGGCCAGGTCTTCTGGAAGCGTTTGAAGATTCTCACTTCAGGCCCACTGGTTGGTGTGAGGGCGACAGAAAATACGGCCGAGACAACATTACCTCGAACATGTGATGGCGGCACGCGATCCAGGTGAGCTCCTTGTCCAGGGCCTTCTCAATTAGGGTGCACGCGCCCATATTCAGCCCAGTATTGGTTGCCGTCGTGTCGAAGACTAGTCCCTAGATCATGGGTTTGAGGTTCCATTCCTCCAGCGTTTGGACACATGCATTGCACTGCTCCTCTCCCGTGCCCCGGCCGATCTTAGGGACGGCAAGAAGTTTCTCTGTTTCACCACCAGTCACCAAGACGGCGACGCGATCCACAAGCTTTTTATTGCCGGCGATATCTGGAAGCAGTTTACCGTCCCAGTGGAGAAGCAGTGGGCTGTCCGGCGAGAAAACAGCCTGTTGAGCAGTTGCTAACGCCTCACGAGTGGTGACCCGCGCTCGCTGAATAGTGTTCCGGGATAGCGCCACAGACTCCAGGCCATGACCGAGCGCTTGCTTGACGGCTCCTACGACGAACATGGCAGCGCGGTCAGGGAGTTTCACTCGGTCGAGCGCGGCGGCTACTTCCTTGGTCACAATGGTCTGCTTCGATTTCTTATTCCTTGGCTGATCTTGACTGGATGTTGACGGAGCTTGGAAATTATCTTCGGACTCCGTCGATGTGAAAGAGTTACAGATGTTAGCAATGGCGTAACTAGACGGAACAGCCGTATTCGCCTGTTGGGCGCTCAACATGCTTCTTTCTTTTCGAGCACTGGCCTGATCACTCCTGAGGTGTTTGCGAGTCTCCTTGTTCGTCAAGGTCTTGTCGATCCAGGACATACTCGCTCTCAAGGGATCCTGCTGTTGCATCCGCAGGAACTGTTTGTCTTCTTCGTCCGTCATAATACTGAGGGCGTCTTTTCTGGAGATGTCAAATAGTTTGGTGAGATTCTCCTTGAATTTTCTTTCCTTGATTCGGCACCCGTCTTTCGGTTTCAATCGGTTTTTCTTCAACCCACAATATTCTTCATGGAGCTTCCGAAGCTTGCGCACACCGGAGTCCACCCCTGGGTCGATTCGTGCCTTGTCCCAGATTGTCAGCGCTTTGTCTATGGTGGCCTTAGCACTGTCACCGATTGTGGATCCCTTCTGGTGGTGAAACATGAAGTTCTTGAGAATAGCCCCGTTTGTTGGCAGGCCAGATCCCAAGATGTCCGGGTCCGGCTTACCCAGGAGCCAAACTTTCGGACTGCTGCTTGTCGTTGTCATGGTCTTGACCTGTGGAATAGAAGATAAAATGAAAATTAGAGTTAAAGAACCTATACATATGTTTTATGTAGAATATAAAACTAACAATTTTAACAATTTTAATAAACTTTTATAAATTTTTAATTTTTTTTAATTTTTAACAATTTTAATAAACAATTCATTGTTCCAAATTGCTTATCAAGGTCAGTGCAGTAAATGAATGACAGAAAAACTAAGCATAGTGTCCGCCACTCACTGGTGAAAAGTTTAACTTGCCTTATTGGTGTGATTCACTGCGCGGCATAACCCAGATGGCAGGAACACAACAAAAACACGTCTACACCTGCCGAGACTTGGCGACCAACTGAGCTAGTGGGAAGAGTGCATTGCTATCATACAGTGATTCTTTGGATATAGGTTTACAGTCTACAGTGGCGTTGCTCTGCAAATATTTATTGTAGAACATAATGGTGACCCAAAATTACTGAAATTACGGAATTTAGATATTTTTACCTTGAGGTCGCGACCTCTAAATATTGGCCGATCTTCCTGATTTTTTGCATGAAGGCTTCGTTTGTGATATGGAACAGGAATAGCCTTGTGGAGAATAGCAATTCAATTTTTTTCATTTAATTTTTGGGCCACTCATATATATATATATATATATATAATATGTTCCTCTCTGTGTATTTTGGTGAAAAACATCAGGTTTTTATTTACTGCCCATTCTCTGTTGCCTTCGCGGTTATTTCGGCTTATACAGGGTGTCCCATAGGTCAGGCATCATAGGAAAAATAATAAAAAAGGGCAAAACAAAAACTTATATTTAGAGAACGTGCTCAATATGTCCACCATTGTTTTCAGTACACAAATTCAGACGTGATATCCAGTCAGCATGCACACGGTGAATGATATCAGGAGTAATGGTGTTACATGCCCCAATAATGCGCTGCCGCAAATGTTCAACACTCCTAATTTTCTCTGCGTATACCAGCGCTTTCAAGTGGACCCAGAGATAAAAATCTAGTGGCGTGAGATCCGGGCTTCTAGCTGGCCATTCCACAGGCCCTCGGTGTCCTATCCAATGACCAGGGAGTTGTTGGTACAGGTATTCCCTTACTTGGGTGCTGTAATGTGCAGGAGCGCCGTCTTGCTGGAACCATGTTGGGAAATTTCCTTCTTCGTTCACGACACTGGGAAATGCTTCTTCCTTGAGCATACGTAGGTAGGTGCCTCCAGTGACATGTTCATCGAAAAAGAGGGGGCCTATGATGCGATCCTTCCAAATGCCACACCATACCATCACCCGATATGCACCTTGTTCCTGTGAAGAGGTATACCAGTGAGAGTTGTTTTGAGACCAGTAGCGGGTGTTCTGTCGATTTACCTCACCATTTCCATAAAAAACAGCCTCGTCACTGAACAGAATGGTGGACGGGAAATTGGCATCCCGAGCATATTGTACCGTAGCCCATTCACAAAATTCCATCCATCGGTCGGGATCATCTTTGCTTAATTTCAGTAAGATCTGAAGTTTATATGGATGCCATTTGTGAGCCTGAAGAATGCAATGGATGCTACTTTTCGACACTCCTGTCTCGGCGGACAATCGCCGAAGAGACTTATTGGGACTTCTGTTGAAATAAGTCAGGATAGCAGTCGCTGTATCATCGTCAGTGGACCTCCTTGAAGGTCCACTGCGTGGTTTATCTTCTATGGATCCTGTTTCCTTAAACTTTGCAACAAGTCTGCTAACACAACTCTGTGTTATTGGCTCGCGGTCTGGATGCAGTCTGTTAAATTCAGCAGCGGCCTCTCTTTGACTCCGATTTCCTATTAGTAGAGTTATCTGGATTCGTTCTTCCTTGCTCACAGACATTATGGCCTGTAGAAAGAGAAAAATATGAATTATGGTTTGTAGAAAAAGAAAAATATGAATTCCTCCTATGATGCCGGACTTATGGGACACCCTATATATATATATATATATATATATATATATATATATATATATATATGTGGTGTGGTTTTACTAATACATTTCTTGATAACTTAAAAATTTATAGACAGTTCTGCAGTAGGATTTTAGAAATATTAAAAGCTTTTAAGAATTGCCTGCAGGCCCGGGCTCGAGACCAGGTGCCGGCAGACGAAGCCTAGCACACCCAACTAATCTTCCTTTTGAGCTCTAAATTAGTGTACTTGTTTTTAATTATTGCCCATTCTCTGTTTCCTTCGCGGTTATTTCAGCATATGGGATGACCTGATATATATATATATATATATATATATATATATATATATATATATATATATATATATAATATATATATGTTATATATATATATATATATATTATATATATATATATATAATGTCGTTTTTTTACGATAGATTAAGTTTAAACTAGTCCTACTCGGTTTAAGCATAAATTTTCCGAACGTTATATCTAAGGGGAGCTCTATCGTGTTTCGCTACATACTTTACAGACCTTGACCAGTGATGACGTGTGTCTTGCTTTATGTGAACCCCTCATAAACATGGCGGTATCAGAAGAGCATATCAGGCATATAATGCTTTACGAGTTCAAAAAAGGGAATAGTGCTACTGAAGCAACGCGAAACATTCAGGAAGTTTATGGCAACGATATTCTGCATGTGAGGAAATGTCAAAGACGGTTTCAAAAGTTTAGGAATGATGACTGCTGTTTGACAGATGCAGCACGCTCTGGATGCTCTGCTGAGTTTGATGATGACCTGCTGTTAGCCGCACTTGAAGAAGACTGTTCAACAACTTTCGAAGAATTGGCCCAGAAACTCAATTCATCCCCGTCCACCATCCATCGACATTTGCAACAACTCGGGAAAGTGCCTAAGTTAAGAAAATGGGTACCACATGAATTGTCGGTCGACAATCTGAGGGTGCGGGTAAACATTAGCACAGCTCTTCATTCCCGTGAACTCCAAGATCCGTTTTTGCACCGTTTAGTGACTGGTGATGAAAAGTGGATACTGTACCAGAATGTTAAGCGCCGTCGACAGTGGGTTTGTGCCGGAGAACCAGCGACACCACAGCCAAAACCAAATCTTCACCCTCGGAAGGTGTTGCTTAGTGTTTGGTGGGATAAAGGTGGTGTAATACACTTTGAAATCTTACCACACAACCAAACAATCACCGCTCAAGTCTACTGTCAACAACTGGATCGATTGAACACTGCACTAAAAGAAAAGAGACCTTCTTTGGTTAATCGGAAAGGAATCGTGTTCCACCACGACAACGCACGTCCTCATACCGCTCGGATCACTTCTGCAAAAATTGAGGAGCTTGGGTGGGAAGAACTTCCACATCCTCCATATTCTCCAGACCTTGCGCCTTCAGATTATCATCCCTTCAGGAGTCTGCAAAACTATCTTGACGAGAAACAGTATACTTCTTTAGATGACCTGCACACCAGTCTCAGTACGTTTTTTGCCTCAAAAACGCCTGAATTTTATAAACATAGCATTGAAAAGCTTGTAGGACGTTGGCAGAGTGTCATTGATTCCGATGGAAAATATATACTAGACTAAAAAGTTTCAGTTGAGTTTTTTTTTGTCCTTCAAATTCCAATCTAAAAAACGACATTACTTATGGGATGACCTGATATATATGGTGTGGTTTTAATAATACATTTCTCGATAACTTAAAAGTTTATAGGCAGCTCTGCAGTAGGATTTTAGAAATATTAAAAACTTTTAAGAATTGCCTGCGGGCCCGGGTTCGAGACCAGGTGCTGGCAGACGATGTCTTAGCACTCTTTTGAAAACTGTCAGGATATCTGCTTTGTGATTATAATTTGCCAGGCGTCCTAATCAGCATTTTCTCTTCTTGTAACTCTTTGATTAAACTTTAATTTTACTTAACTTTAATTGATTCAGTATGAACTAATCATGTTAACTTCTCCTTAAAGGAGCGAAACGGAACTTGAACGTGTTATAGCTACTTTTCGTTTTGATGAAAGGGGAATAAATGATTTGGAGGCTTTGCCGCACATCCAACCCAGCGACCTGAATACCGAAGTCGCGGTATTGGCTTATATCCGGTCCAACGAACGCCAGGTCATCGAGTAACTAATGTAAGTTTTTTTGTCTACTCCTCACACTTTATAGTAAATGTTTCATTAGCGGTTATCCTCAATTATAGCCTAGTTTGCAGTGAGCTATGATTTCTGAACACAATTCATGAAAAAATGGACTTTAAGTAAAAAGAATCAGGTTGAGCTAAGCCTGTTAATTTCTCCTTAAAGTGCCGATACGGAGCTCGAACATGATATAACAACTTTTCGTTTTGATGAAAGGGAAGTAAATGATTTGGAGGCTTTACCGCGTAGCTCTCCCATGGGCCTGAATGCAGGGGTCGAGGTATTGGCTCACATCCGGCCCAACGAATGCCAGGTCATCGAGGAACTAATGTAAGTTTTTGGGGTTAAGAACAAAACTGTATTTTCATTTAATTTATTAAATGGTAGAAAACATGTACAAAACGGCTTACAGAACTAGCGTCCATTATATAAGCCTTAATGAAGACATTATACAAATACGCCTTTACACAATATAGATACAATTATACACCTTTACACAATACAACGGGTGCTCACAAATGGGTACCTTTTTTTATCTGTCTGCATACCAACTCGTCATTCATTTCAGTGTCGCACAAATCGAATAATTTTAAAAATTTATAAATCCCTTCCCACGTGACATGTGCAGGAGAAATGAAAGGCTATACATGCCACAAGTGTTAAGAAAATATCCTTAGAAACGGTAAGGATTCCATACAATTTCAGGTACATGTATCTGCTCGATAAATTTTACTATAACACGGTCATTCCAGGGCTGAGTGCCGAGTGAATCAAAATAGTATATTATTTCCCTATTATTAAAATATATTGCAAACCAATGAATCCCCTCACCCCCACAATGTTGGTGTTCACGATAATCTCATACCAGTCTCTCGTAGTTGGCAATTTCAATATTTCATTCTTCGCAAACACGCTGATAAATTTGAAGCTTGTGATTCGGTCACTTTTCATTACTCTCTGGAGTGTATTCGCGTCCATTTTAAAAGCCTGTGACCACGTTCCTGAAATGGTCAAATTCTATTAAAGCCTGTGATTCGAGGTACAAGAGTAAACTAATAGGCGCGAGTAAAGGGTTGGTAAATTACAACATGACTGAGATGTTCACACTTTCTTGTGGGCTTAAGTGAGTATTTATACTAGCAGACAAGTCAGGCTTAATATCAAATGAATACAGTAAATGTTAAATTCTTCCACAAATTCTTCCTGCGTTACGTCAAACCCAAGCTCGTCACAGGCCCCAGCATTATGAGCCAGACTACTATAAGTTCTCGCGCAGAGCGGGAACACAGCGTCTGATGAGTAATCAGCAATCATAGTCCCTCTCAATGCAACGCCATTTACGTAGAGAGTTATTTTTTTAGGACGAAATTCTCGAATTTAAATGCGCTCTTTTTATATTTTCTGTTCATTGAGGCGTGGTCCTGCATTCCAGTTAATAACCTTTTAGGTAGAACTCCAAGGGCCATGTTTTCTAGCTGCTTCGAGGTTAACCCGCCGGGCAACGTGTATAGTTTGATCTGTACTCTTTAATTGGGTATTTTACTGTTGCGTGTATTAAATTTTTTCAATTTCTACATATTTCGGTGAAGTTTATTTCACTCGGCGTAGACGTAAATATGTTTCCATAATGTGAATCACAACGGGTTTTGCGCCCTCATCTTGATCAGGCCCCAGATTTATGCAGATCTCAGGACTCGCGCGGATGAGATTTAGTTTCACATCGACGCCGTTTATAAGCAGTTTCCAAAACACTCGTATATCTTTTTTTAGAATTTTTAAATTTATCCTTTATACTACTTTCCTCTTCAGTCTGATAATAGCCCTCGGCGGTTAAAAAGGTGTCCTTCGCTTCTTTTGAAAAGTTGAGGACATTTTTCAGATAGGCTCGTAGGTGATAATACCCCGTTCCTCTCGAGATGTTAACCTGATTTAAATATACCTCACACTGGCTGAAAATGGAGTGTATAAAGTTGGTTTCATGGTATGCAGAGTAAGTATCATCGTAGTCCGTTCCATCTGAATGTGCTATACGCAGTTTAGCGTACATGTGCATGCATCGGGTCAAAAAAGTAAGGACCTGGGCTGGGTATCACGAATTCTATAGGGGCACTCGGTGAACTAATTGTGTTTAATGGGTTAATTGTAATAAAGTCGCTATGCTCAATAGAGACCTTAGTGGGGGTGCATATCAAAGAGGGACAGTTCCGATTTACAGCACTGTGAACTACACGGATGGATGAAACGAGCCGTGACGAGTCAGAAAAATAGTACTACTTCTCTCGACAAATAATAATTAATCAGCCTATGATTCGTGAGAGTTGTCTTCAGCTTATATCAGTTAAAAAAATGATCAGCCATAGGCTTCATACGCTTAAAGCACTTCTATTTGATTTCCTTTTACGTTTAGCGCCAGGTGAGGGTAATCCCTTCTTCCTGATAGTTCTCTTCTTTCGCCAACACGCATTTTTCTCTTTGCATCTTTGACGATTTCGTCCCGTGTACGTTTAAAATGTTTTAATTAGAGTTTCTTTAGGTTCAGCTCCACCCATTATGTCTTCTTCCGCGTTAAAACCTGATTAAAAAGCCTTCCTCCCGAGGTATATAGCACCCCTCTTCAACAGTAGGACAGCGGTGCTATGGTTGAAAAAATGGATCCAAGCGCACTATCACGCTCATATCTCACCCTTCGATAGACTGTGAATGGCCTTCGGGTCATTATAACTGAATGCGACGAAAACGTAGCTTCACTGTTAAGCTCTCATCACCGAAAGGGGAATTTTTCCCTCAATCGTTCTTATATATGCCGAGATATTAGTTAAACTTTTCCATCTATGGTTGGTGATGTGTGCAATGCTGCAACAGGCGCGCCTGGGTGTCCCCAACAAATTGACGCTCTACGATATTGCTGTAAATATAGCACATGTCTGGGGATGGACAGCTTTCACCCAATTTCTCCATCTTCAACTGATACATTAAGCTAGAGCTACGCTATATCGGTCCTCAGGCACAATTGTGAACAGCTCTTTATCTTTAATATTTCTACTAAGCGTTGATTTTAACTTCAATGTGCATGCAGGCGTGTCTATGTTTACGAATTCAAAAAGTAAATCGTTCGTCAGGTACGACTTTTCAAGACTCTTGCTTAACCCCGTCACAATGTCCATGGCTGTGTCATAATGACCGATTCCTAGCGTTACATTTGTACTATAGTACTGCACCTCACCGAATAGGACTAATCGCATAATATTGTCTAAGATTATGTCTAATTTTTCGCACTCATGGATTCTTCTAAGGATCAGAAATATGATTTGCTCATTTTCTACAATTAAAAATTTGGTAGCTAACTGGAGTTCACATAAACCCACCTCATACGAATCACGCTCCAATTCAATGGGTCCGTGGAGTTCTGTCACAAAGTTGGCCAGGGTGTTGTTAGGATATACAGACAGAGAAGAAGAGGAAGGGAGTGTGACATAGAAGTGGCTAGGAGCCATGTTGCATACTATTTAAGCTTCATTATTGCAGCAGCTTTTACATAGGTGTTGAAGTTTTCTGGGTAACCCAGCCATTACACCAGGTACATTTTTCTCTTTCTTGAATCTTTGCTGTCTAAATATTTTCAATTTTAACTCACTTTTTCCTAAATTAAATGTCACTGTCTGCAGCTCTTGCAGTAAAAGCCTCCAGCGATCTCTTCCCCATTCAAATCTTTAACGTAATACATCATTATCTCGCATTTAGGTCTCATAGCACTAACTTTTAATATCTTACGTGTCCATCCTTGCTCAAATCCCTTCGCGAATTTATTTTCCGAACGTGATAGCCTTACATAATCATTGATTTTGAAATGTGTAGAGTGTGGTGGCGGTGCTCCATCTCTTCTGACCTCTGGGCGCGTACCTCTTTCTAAAACTTCTTTCGGTGTTGTGCCAATCGTACGGTAGTGTTAACGGTTGTATGACGACGCCAATGAACCAGAAGGTTTATATATCTGTATGTGTTTTTTATGTGTAAAACAGCGATGCATGCGTTCCTTTTTGGTACATTGAACTCTTTTCAGCTAAAGAGGCCTTACGTATAGAACTGCTAGTGTAGTAACTGATATTAAACTCTGTCAGCATGTTCTGAAAAGTGCCGCCTATAAACTCTCTCCCCATATCCGTACAAAAATAGCCAGGAACCCAATCTTCTTTTAACATCAGCGTTTTGGTCGCTTTAGCAACTGTTTCAGGCGATTTATTTTTCAGTGGAATTAACCACAGATATCTAGAGAATACATCTATTATGAATAGGATGTAGCGGTATCCATCATTATACACTAAATATCTTTACATGTCTGTTAAATCCGCTTGCCAAATAGAGTCAATCGAAGCCGCTGTTGTCTTGGCCGATTTAAACCTTTTTCTCACCGGCTTATGAAATGTATAAGCATCCTGCTCCCGCAAAAACCTCTCAACATCGTTTTTCCTACTCCGTAAACACCTCTGTACAGTCTATTAACGCCGCCATAGGAGGCGGGGTTAGAAATTTCATAATAGCGTTTACATAATATGTTAGCCATTTGCATATTTTAGAGACAAGTGGATAAGGTTGGCTGGGGGCGATGGCGTACTCAGTTGTGACACATGCGAGACTTGATCCAAGTCTTTTAACCTCTTCAGATTACCTATCAATGTTTTTGGGACATTTATTTGTTGTAGTCTTGCTTTAATATCATGGACAATGTCAACGATGTTGGATCCTTGTACCCTTGTTCCTTCAAAAATGACCTCGCCTGTATCGGCGCACTATATGATGGGGTCCTCACTCAATAGATTATAAAGACTTAAGCCTTTATTCCTCAATGTATGTGGACTACTACTTTTTAATACATGTTCGATGTGTTGTGTTCCGTTATTCTTTGGTTGGTCATCTCCAACGTCGGGCCCGGTTCCTGTTTCGCCATATTTATCGTTGCTCGCGCTGTGCCTTATAACCACGGGAGCTCTGTCGGTTTCTTATAATCTTCGTACTCGTTAAGAAATTTCTGCAAAGCCTCTTCGTACAAGATCCTTTTCTCATCAGGTGACTTTTCAACTCGCTTTCCATTCTTTTAAGCCTGCTTTTACGGGATTCTAGAGCTGTGTCTGGAGTCTTTGAATTTTGCAATGAAGCATACACGTCGTGCGGAATCACTGCCACCTTCTTCATTATATTAATCTAGTCAGTAAAGGCCCCAAAACTGAAAATACGATGGGGAGGATTGATCCCCCTCTTTGTACAATAATTCGCTTTTTCTTCCCGACAGTTTGACTTTTATGAGCGAGCGTACGTATTATATTCTTGTAACGACCTAAGCGAGCCTTCTGAGAGGGTTTCATTGGCATTTTACATTTTATAACATTAAGATTTCACAGATGCATTTTAAAAAGTCGGAGTCGATATTTTTAACAAACATTTGTTGCAGCGCCCGAGCAATCGTTGATAGATTTTTATTAATTCACGCTATTTCTTCAGCCTATTGGTCATTCTGGAATATACGCCGTTTCAGGTTCGTATCGGAATATATTCGTTCTTAGAATCACCCTAAACGTGTTTCGCGGGTGAAGGTCACAAAGTAAATATCCGTAACGCTGAGTGAGTGAGTTGATGTTATAAGAGGTTAAATTAGGGTTGTAGGAGTGATATCAGAAAGTGGGGAAATGGGAAATATAGATGACTTGTGGCTTCTTTATAAACCTCCAAAAACTTCTTACGCTGATTCGGGATCATTTGATTGGCTAAAATCCCAATTTGTGACACATCTCTACGTTGTGCGAATAAGACTAGGTATTGTGTATTTAAAGACACATCGCGCATGTATCTATTTTTGAAAAATAGATTTTGATTGATGAAGAATACGCTTATGTTAAGATGGTGGGAGAACACTGTAAATGTCTCGGCAAACGTTTTATGCATTTTCAACATGAGATCAGCAATTACAATGACTGTATGCTCATTACCCTTTAACGAATTAACGTCATGTACATCTTTGTGGAACAAAATTTCATCTTGGTACTTGTTAAACACTGACTGATACGTCGCATAGCACCATATTACTTTATGCACATATTTTGAGAACATCCCCATATCTTTAATGATTTTAAGCATAAATACAGTTTTACCACATCCTATAGGTCCAGATATAATACATGTGGAGGGGCTTGTGAACCTGAATTTTTCTACAGATTCCGTCTCTAACACGTCACACCCCTATGTGGGTCATTTACAAAATATTAAAAAATTTAGGTGCTGCTCCTTATATTCTTGTTTTTCTTCTTCCACAGAACCGTGAATGACGACGACGTACAGCCACTCATCATTGATATCACAGATGAAACCGATGACCGTGTTGCTACAGAGTCCTTCCCCGCTGACGAACCCTCACCAGCGATACCTGTAGCATGCGACAATTCAAAGCGGAAACATGATGAAGCGTGCTAGGATTGCGCCGGTTGTCAGACCCCCAGTAATAGAGCCCCAACCCTCTACGTCTTACGACACAACCCCCACAATAGTACCTTCCACAAATATGCCCTATTATTCCTGTTCAGCTCCGAGTACTTCCTCCATAGCAGCAGCAGCAGCTTCTCATACTGTGGAGGATGGTATAACATTCGGGTTGTGCGCACCGCTACCCCGACCCCTGCCCTGACTAGCAGTCAGTACGTGGTCAGGGTTGACCCTGGCTCCCTGTATACCAACGGTGTTGGACGGCGACGGGTAGTTGAACGTGTTTGGAGTTTGCCCTTCAGAACCGCGACGAACGTGAAGTCCGGACGAGTTGTCCTTTAGGTTCGGATCAGATGGCGGGGACGTAGATGATTTTTGGGTAGTAATACCGTTCAGATGTTTGGTGGCTGTAGACAGAATATATCTTGGGCCGTATAATGCAGGCCTCTCACAGTAGTACAGCCTTCAATATGGACAACTTCATGGTAGATATTGACCGTGTATTTCGTGTTGCGGGTCATAGTGCCACACCTTATACTCTTAATTTCACTTCTCAGGTTATTTACAGACGGCATATAAACAATGTGCTAATGGACGCAAAACATTTGGCTGCCTACGGTTGTGCAGCGTGCCCGTAAACTGGCTTCAGATTGTAAGCTTGAGTTTGAGTGTAATATGGGTCCTGAAGAACTGAGAAGGGCCGAGCAGGAAATGAATGCACGTATAGTCGTATTTGGAATGGATGATCGTCGTAGGACTGTGTATGTTTTTAAAAGCTGCGTGAGAGATCGTACAAGATCTCTACTTTTTTAGGAGTGTCAGGAACATCGTATCTCCCCATCCGTAACATAAGGGCTCTCTACGCGAGTTATGATAAAAGTCGAAAATGGAAGGCATCATGATTTCTGTAAGGGATGTCTCGAGTTTGCTGATGATATAGTGAAACATTGTAAGGAATGCTACATGGTATGTGAGCAGTGTAAAAGCCCCAAATGTGAAAGTCGTGTAGTTGAAAGAAGAGGGAATGTAATGTGTGTAGACGTACATTTTTCAATAATAAATGCTTTGAACTCCATAATTCAATTGGTACTTGCAGGAAAATGAGGATTTGTAAATGCAGTATGTTTCATGATGGATGGGGAATTTCAAACATAAATGCGATGAAATCCACTGTTCTACATGTCATGAAAAATATAAGGCGGTTGGAATGAACCATTATGTTATATGAAAGATGCTATGCCTAAAAATAGCCCTTGTATAACCGGGTACTACGATATAGAAATTTACACGAACGCTGAAACGAAAGAGATTATTCCACATTTACTCATAAGTCAGACTGTCTGTGGTGAGTGCATGGAGATCGAGTGTGACGAGTGTCACAAATGTGGAAAACGGACAAACGTTTTTAAAACGACTGCACACGACAGCCCTGTGAAACTCTTTGTATCCTATATTGTCAAATTAGCGGACAAGTTAAAAAAAATTACTGTGTATATTCTTGCCCATAACGAGGCAAAATTTGACACACATTTCCTTTATTAGGAGTTGCTTGAACACGAGTCGTCTGCTATATTTACAGGTGATCCCTTGAAAAGAGGCAACAAACTAATACAGTTGCAGATAAGAGGTAATGTACACTTTAAAGACACCCTGCTGTTCACACTTGCAAATTAGCAAAGCTACCCAAGGTGATGGGCGTAGCCGCTGAAGTTCCAAAGGGATATTTCCCTTACACATAACTCACTAGCGAAACTTTAAATTACCTAGGACTACCTTCACCCAAACATTACTTTAACTACACCAACATGAGTGATAGTGAGCGTGAAGAATTTGACCGCTACTACAACAGTTTTAATGAACCTAGTTCATACAGTATAGCTGATGAATGTGAACGTTATTGCGTAAATGATGTGCGTGTGCTTAGGGTATGCTTCCAGGCCTTTAGAAGGATGTACATAGCCCGTTTCAAATGCGATCCGCTGCAAGTCGCGACCACGATCGCCTCATTATGTTTTACGGTGTTCAAGAATAACTTCATACCTAAAGACACCTTAGCAGTCATTCACAGCAACAGCCCACGCAGTTATGGGCACAAGGCTATTTACTGGGTCATACACTTACAGCAACAGACCGGGGTATACATAAAACATGCCCGCAACACGGGGGAAGAAACCGCTAAGGTCAATGGTCGTGTTTTTTGGGTTGATGGCCTCCTAAGTGAGGATCCAACCACTGGTGAGAAGACTGTGTATTCCTTTAATGGCTGCTGGTCGCATGGATGCCCGTGCGTGAGTGTGCCGTCACAGGGGACCTCCATGGAAGATCCCCCGTCGACAGCCTCACATCGACCCGTAACCGCGATCAACTTATAGGCTCCCAGTTCACTCACAAGATCGTGTGGGAGCATGAGTATGATACACGGATGGAAACAGATGAGCTGTACCGTGAAGAAATAAGAGCCATGAAACGTTCAATGGTGCTGGGCCCCCTCAAATGCAGTGAGAGCTTGTTTGGAGGGCGTACAAACCCATTCAAGCTAAACTTTCCGCCTACGCAGGGCGTGAAACTCCATTACTACGACTTCTGCTCTTTATACCCCTACGTGATGA
The DNA here is from genome assembly GCA_023014485.1 of Bathynomus jamesi. Lineage (NCBI taxonomy): Eukaryota > Metazoa > Arthropoda > Malacostraca > Isopoda > Cirolanidae > Bathynomus > Bathynomus jamesi. The sequence goes on from JAJOZX010001656.1 coordinate 511,202, forward strand.
AGAACAATCCGTACCCCGTAGGTGCGCCTGAAAAACTGGTGGGTCCCACCATACCAACCATCGACGAGTTTTCAGCTAACTTGAATGAACGCTACTTTGGACTCTCTTTCGTAGACGTGCTCCCCCATCATGATTTATGGATGCCGATCTTACCCGTCGTTATAGATCACAAGCTCATGTTTCCCCTGTGCGTGAAGTGCGCAGAGGAGAACAACGATGATTGTAACCATACAACCATCCAGCGTAAGATCAGAGGTGTATATACAAGACATGAGCTGGCCTTTTTACGCCCTATATAAGCTTTTTTGAAGGATAAGGTAGAAGCATCGGGATATCCGCGAGGAGTTGATACCGAAGATGAAAAAACGGCTTATATTCAGCGTTACCGTGCCAGTAAAGGTATACAGCTTGACCGTTCACAGCGAGGGAGGGTGAATACATGCCTGCTATTTGGTGAATTCCTCGGAGAGCTAACTGACGAGATCAAGGATGAGTATGGTGATGGTGCATACGCAGACTCATTTGTATCAACAGGGCCAAAAACCTATGGGGTACGGGTGAGGGTGGGGGATGATACGAAGTGTATCATGAAGGCTAAGGGTATCACGCTTAACCATGCGAACCGTCGAGTCGTTAACTTTGACTTGTTGAAGGATCTAGTGTGCTTGGGAGATGAGGGCGACCAGCCACCCCAACTGACTGTGGGGACCCACAATTTTCGGGCGCAGAAACTGGGGTGTTCGAAGGAACTTAGAGGCACGAAGGTATGCTGTAACACCTATAGGAAGCGTTACCAGGTACCTGGTACCTATGATACCATACCATTTGGATACCTTAATCCTTGATTGTATTTATTTATATGTGCACTGTTAACGATATATTTATTTATTACGTATATTTGCTTCATTTTCGTGCGTGGGTGTGTAGATTCCTAAGCTCCGCCCACTGTAAGATCTGTCACGTGACTCCTGCCACTACCTGAGTATATCTCTATCCCTGCCTGCGTGCTCAGTTGACTTCTGCAAACCCTTGAGCTCAGACGTGTATTTTCTCGCGTAGACGAAAAATAGTAATGGCTACCTTTAATGTTGCGTGTTCAACGTTTATGAAGTGGTATTCGGTAAAGTGCGAAGATGTGGTGGATACTGAAAAACTCCCTATTCCACCCTCCTTTGACACTTTTAAGGCTACATTGAACCGTGCGATGGAACAAGATGTTCAAATACTCTATGGATATTCTGGTGAGGGCATTGTAGGATGTACAAACGATGTATTGAAGTATGTTGTAGACCTAACCTT
>JAJOZX010001656.1:517500-525000 GCA_023014485.1 Bathynomus jamesi
AACACATGAATTTTTAAAATGGATACTTTTTCTTAAAATGGATACAAGAACTATATAATTCAATACAAGAATTACATGAAGAATAAGATAATATAGGAATATGAGAATTATTTATGGTTCATTTTTACACATATATATATATATAAGTATATATATATATATAAAAGTATATATATATATATATATATATATAGAGTATATACATATATATATATATACAATATATACATATATACAGTGTATATATATATATATATATACACAGTATATACACACACATATATATATATACAGTATATACACACACACATATATATATATATATATATATATATATATATATATATATATATATATATATATATATATATATATATACACAGTATATAAATATATATATATACAGTATATACATATATATATATATATATATATATATATATATATATATACACACACAGTATATACATATATATATATATATACACAGTATATATATATTATATATATACAGTATATACATATATGTTTGAATCCTCCGTCTATGTCCCTAGGTGGTTGGAATCGACGGGGGTTCTGGTTGTGAGGCAGCAACGGATATTTCTTCTATAACATTCTAATTCTTTTCTCTCGCTATAAGGTCAACAGTTGTTAATTCTTCTCTTTCTATAATACTGTGATACTTTCTCTTGGTACTAAACTTATCGACTTTACTGACTAAATTCCTGAAGAGAACAAGGCTCGAAGGAAAAGATAAAAAACTTATTTACTGTAGTTTACTTCTAAAAATGTACAGGTAGTGCTCTGAATTTACAGGGGTAGAGGTTCGACCTCTTTCGACCATGGCTCAGTCCGGAATCTAAAAAAATTAAGGAGGCGAGGGGCATCTACCCACTCCCCGCAGCGAGGCTGCTAACAAGGGAATCTCAGAGTGGTGACCAAAGAAGAGTGCAGTAATGAAGTGAAGTTAATTTTACAATTACATGTATCATAGTCTAAATGTTGGGGGAATGCAGTTGAAGTTGAAGTTTCCCCCCTTTTAAACACATGATCAGATGTTTGAAAGATTCCAAATAAAAATTTAAAAAATAAAAATAAAAACTAATCGTATTTTTCGCCGAGTCTACATTTCTGAAGGCGATATCATTTCGTAGTCGTACATAAGTACAGTCCAAGTGCATCATTGAGTACGTATTAATTTTGGTTCATTACAATTACGATTACAATTACCAATTTATTCATATTCACTTATTATTGTTTAATTACACTTCCATTTATAGTACATTACAAGTTATTATCATTAATTACAGTTTCTTTAAAGCACATTACTACATTATATATATTAAATTATGATCGTTTAATTAAAGTAGTTTCATTAAAGTACATTACGTCGTTTACAATTCTTACAGTGTTTTTATATTTATATATGGTTATTATATATGGTTATTATATATGGTTATAATATATGGTTATAATATATGGTATTAATATATCGTTATTAGTACAACACAAGTACATGGGACAAGACACACATGATATAACATAACGCATGATAATGTTATAAATTCGAATCAGAGTGAAAGGAGATTTTTATCTTAGAAGCGTTCGCTTCTGCCTAGTTAGCGGAATCTGATCACTTACCTCAGCCTTTTCGAGTTCATTGCGGGAGGTGATATAATTAAAAATAAAAATTAAAAATAATACGAGAACGTATTTGTGCGTTTTCGAACGGACAGATACAAATGCATAAAGTTTTGCGTTTCATAGACTGACACGAGTAAAAAATGAATATTTATTAAAATTTATATAGGATAATGGTCAAGATAAGATATGGACGTATAGATGAATATGGTTCAATAATAATATTTATACTACATAATACCACAACATTATTATTAAAGAAATTACCATACATTGAATACGGAAGATGTCCAAATACTAAGCACGTGATTCAGTGTACAAGGTATGGGAAACGTAAAGAGAATTGAGTTATTTTATGACGTCATAGTGTATAAGTCATGATTAGAAAAGATGAATTAGAGAAATATCGTAAAGAATAAAAAAGTACAAATCGAAATTCTATCCAAAATTCACTTAGGCGATTTTGGTTTCTCATGTAAAAATGAATATGAATTATTCATTGTTCATTTTTACAGTGTTCCCCCTTTTAAAATGATATTTATACAATAATATAATAGGGTACAATTCATATAATACAATAGAATTGAGAGAATAACATCCTAACTAATTCAAGTTAGATGACGAATTTTTCTTTACATTACAAGTTTTACACAGAACGAGTTCGGTTGGTTGGGTACAATGCAGAGTAATCAAATTTTTAACATGACACTTGCTTAGAGAGTTTTATAAAGTATAAAAATTCAAAGATTAAAACTTTAATTTTATGCAAACAGAATAAAAGGATTAATACGTTAATTTAGACAAACAATTAAGTTAGACAAAGAATGATATTGTTAAATTTTTAACAAAATTTATTTTTTTATTTTTCTGTGGGAAGAATTACATACATAATGAATAGTAGATAAAAGGGAAAAGTGTAAATCGTACAATCTGTAAGCTAATTTTTATTGAATTGTGTAGGTAAAAATCGAATTATGTAGTGGATGATGTATAGACCTGTGGTCTAGTGTGTATTTGTGTGTACTAGGTACAAAGTGTGTATCTTACAATTTCGAGGGACAGATTAGCTGAGAGGATTGTTCAATTAACTGAATAAATGCATGAGCAAGATATATTAGAAAGCAAAAATGATTAAGATTAAATAGCATAGTTAGCACTTACGCGCAATGAAATAGTTTATTGTGATATGTAATGATTTTAGCATAAGGTTTGTATATATAGTGTGCATACATGTGTGTGTATGTGTAGGGATTTGGAAGTTTTTTGAATTAACAAAGTTTAAAAATAATGTATAATAATTTAAGGTGGGTTTAGGGCTATAAAATCTTTTAAGTTTAAGTCAATTATTGTTAAACTCTAATTACAGGTAATATCAATGATGGTGTATGCATATGAGTTTAATGTGAAAGTGACTTGAAGTACGGAAAGAAAATGAATTCGAATATGTCAAAAGTAATAGAATTCAATTAGGATTATCGATTTTACGTAATTAAATCAGTTACACGTATATTAAGGTAATAAAAAAAAACATACTTAGAGGACTTACAAGTAATGAAAGTAAATCTAGCGGTATTGAAAATTAAATTTTGAAGATGGAATTAAATTCGACTAGTAACATTCCTAGCTATATATGAACTATATAACCATTAACATTAACCAGAAGTATCGGTACGATAATTGATTTAAGAAAATTAAGAATACAAATTAAAAATAGAAATCAATTACGCATTTTAATGAGCTAAACATAATTTTATAATATTCTTGAAAATAAAAGTAAATCGAGCCATAGATGAATTTCGGCCAAGAATAAAAAAAGTTATTGAAATGGAAGGAAAGCATTTCGGACAATCTTTTCTTTTAATAATTTCAGGTAAATTTTACATTAAAAATTATTTTTATATAGTAAAAAAAAATATTAAAAAGGTTTAATAATTTTTGCATATTAAGTAGAAAAATCATACTCTTTCGTTAAATGTTGAAAGAATTTGAATTATTTGATATTTCAGTGTGAAAACTTGTTTGCATATAGATAAATACATGTTTTACTGTGTAGAAGTTTAATTAAAATTAAATGACAAAAAAGAACAAACACAACTGAAATTTAGGGTATGTGCGGTCATCCGGGTAAATTTCCCGACCGTACAGAGCAGGATAATTTAGGTACATGATCGATTAATTATTACACTATTTCTGTCATCATACAATCACAATAATTATAAAACTCGTTACAAACATTTGTAAAAACGGTTTTGGTTGCAAACAATAAAATATGTCATTTTACCTCCATATTTATATACGCAGTAATGGCATGAAAAGAAAAGACATATCGGCCAATTTCCTTCTTACAAGCAAAACAAAAGTTAAACTAAAGACGCAAACCGGTCAATTCAGGTTCAATTTAATTCTCTTTTACAGAAAAAAAAAGGTTGAATTAAATTATCTTAAATTACATTTTCTTAAATTAAATTTTCTTAAACTACAAAGAAAAAGTTGAATTCAATTGACTGCATTGAAATGACTTGGGACTTGAAAACTGACTTTAAATAATGGTCAAGATAATGGTCAAGATAATGGTCAAGATAAGATATGGACGTATAGATGAATATGGTTGAATAATAATATTTATACTACATAACACCACAACATTATTATTAAAGAATTTACCATACATTGAATACAGAAGATGTCCACATACCAAGCACGTGATTCAGTGTACAAGGTATGGGAAACGTAAAGAGAATTAAGTTATTTTATGACGTCATAGTGTATAAGTCATGATTAGAAAAGATGAATTAGAGAAATACAGTAATGAATAAAGAAGTACAAATCGAAATTCTATCCAAAACTCGCTTAGGCGATTTTGGTTTCTCATGTAAAAATGAATATGGATTATTCATTGTTCATTTTTACACACACACACATATATATATATATATATATATATATATATATATATATATATATATACACACAGTATATACATATATATATATATATATATATATACAGTATATACATATATATATATATATGAAAATTATTTCACGAAAGTAACACGTGAAAAATATTTATGATGAATAAAACCACGAAGGAAAGGAAACACAAAAAGGTGCTCAAGCGCTTTCGTCTAATGACATCCTCAGGAATACTGAAGTACATAAAAGGTTACGGCCTATATATAGGTTACAGAAAGAAAAAAAAATAAATAAATAACATACACACAAACATATATATATATATCATACATATCTACACACATACATATATACATATATATGCAATAAACGGAGAAGTAAAAATAAAAATTAAAATTAAAGATTAGAGGATTAACAAAGAGGCATACAGATTTGTAAGGAAAAATATCGATTTTTAGCACAAGATCAAATGAATTAAAAATACAAATTTATACTGGAAATCTACCCGGGTTTTAACACTTTGCCTTTTAGAGTCAAGTTTCGATATATATAAAAATAAAATGAAGATTAAAAGTTAATAAAGTAGCGTACAAGTTTACCAAAGATTTAGCGTCCTACCCTTTTTATCTAAATTTGTTTTGAAGGAATTCAAAACAACAGGATCGAATTGAAAAAGACCTTTGCTTATGTTCAAGTTATTTGAAAGTTGGATAATGGCAGACTCAAGAATATTTCTATTGACAATGTTGCTAGAAAGAAATAAAACTGAAGCATTATTCCAGTCAATACAGTGGGATAACTCTGACAAATGGACAAAAAGAGCACTGGACAACTGTCCTGTTCTAACGGAATATTGATGCTGTTTTATACGTGTGTGCAAATCCTTTCCCGTCTGACCTATGTAAAAGGAATCACATTGTTTACACCCAATTTTATAGATAATGCCTGAATTATTGGTAGGGCTATTTTTTACTATGACATTTTTCACAATATTGTTATATGAAAATACTACATTAATATCCAAAAGTTTAAGTACATTAGCAATGCCTAAAAAGCCAGAAAAAAATGGAAGTACTAAAATATTTTTTGACAAAGTACGAGTGTTATTATTGACACGATAGAAAGTTCGTTTTGCCTTGTTGAGACAAGATTCCATAAACGCAGATGGGTAACACAGATCACTTCCAATACCGTTGATTTTTTCCAAATCGGCATCGATGTATTCCGGACTGGCGATCCTAAGGGCACGGAGAAACATTGATGAAAAAATGGCCTTCTTAGTGGGGGTGTCATGTCCTGAGTAAAAGTGTACGTAGGACAAGTTGTTTGTTGTTTTCCGATAGATACTAAACTTAAAACCTGGGCTTTCCCTATGTACACGCACATCCAAAAATGGGATTGAATTGTCTTGTTCCACTTCTAAAGTAAACTTAATGGAGGGGACTTGATCATTTAACTGAAGGAGGAAGTTATCCAGGTCACGATTCATGGGCCAGATACACAAAATATCGTCGACGTACCGCAACCAAGGGATGCCAACCCCCAGGATTCTCGGAATGTAAGTAATTTCGAAAAACTCCATATAAATATTGGAGAGGAGGGGCGATAAGGGGTTGCCCATGGCCATCCCAAACACTTGTTGATAATACTCGTTATTGAAAGTGAATTTACAGTCTTTGATGCAAAGCTTAATAAGTTCCAAAACAATGTGTGAAGGTAGTGGCAGGTCATACTTATGTAATTCTTGGGAGAGAAAGTCAAGCATATCATCAATCGGCACTTTTGTAAACAATGAACAAACGTCAAAACTGATCAATCTATCGTTAGTTTCAGTACGTGCATTATTCAATTTTTCAGTAAGATCCATGGAATTTTTTACATGTGAATCAGAGATAGTTCCGAGAATGGGGGACAAGACTTTGACAAGCCATTTGGAGAGTTTATAAGTAATAGAGCCCACCGAGCTAATAATAGGGCGCATAGGGTTGCCAGGTTTGTGGGTTTTAATAAGACCGTAAAGGTAGGGCAGAGAAGGTGAAGTGGACATGAAAAGCGGAATTAAGTCGTTATGATCTTTGAGAATGCGTTTCAAGCCACTATTAAATGATTTGATGACGTCATCCTGCGGGTTCTTCCTAAGTTTGCTGTATGTGGCGGGGTCCTGGAGAAGCTCGTTCATCTTTCCGATGTAGTCCACTTTGCCCATAATAACTATGGTGTTAGCCTTGTCTGCTTTAGTAATATGGAGCTCCCCATCTTTTTTAATTGTGAGAGGCCATCGCGAAAACGTTTAGGAAAGTTATCTTCGTAATTACCATTCGCCGCACTATAAACGAGGCTTTTAACTATGTTAAACAAATACTGAGGGAGATTACACTGTTTTTCAAAACACGCGAGACTGTAACAAATTTGTAAAGCCGAAGGTTTTTTAACAATAAAAAAGGACATACCATATCCAAGGGCACTTTTTGCATCGTCACTAATGTTTTTCGAAGAAAGGTTCAAAACACACTTTGAGCTTGCTTTTTTTACTCCCTGACTGTTTCGAATGAGACTTAATTTTCCGATCCAAAATGTTACGAAGTGAAGTAGTTCTCCGACGCAACTCGTTGTAAATTTCATCAAACAAAGGTTGGATCCACGGTTGGGGAATAACGTTTACAAAATTATGTTTGGCGATGTTTAAATTTTTGAAGGCGGACCACTCATTTTGTCTGGTGACTTCAATATGTTTCTTTAAAATTAATCTGCTGAAGTTGTTGAACGGATGGTCGTCAATTTGTCTGAGGCGAATCGGAAGCAGGGATTTGGGAAGAACTTGCTCCTCTAGACAGTTAGTAAGAAACTTTCGTCGGATACGAATTGCATGCCCCTTCATTAATGTAGAAGAAAACACGGACACAAACGGAGACAAGAGAGGGAACAGCAAGCCGAAGGAACGCGT